>SKCR01015491.1:0-276647 GCA_019454045.1 Zanthoxylum bungeanum
TTAAAGCATTTCAAATATAATTAGTAAAAATAATTTTTCACCAAAATTTAAAGAAAGATGTCTCATACAAGTAAATTTAACAAATTCTTCTATATTTTTAGCATCAGAATATTTAAATAAATCTAAAAAACTACCTCTACTAGATGAAACATACTTTCTCATTTGAATTTGTATTGTATCAAGTCCAATTTCAGCAGCATGATGTCTATCAAAGTGCTTGTTCATATTGGCATAACTGCCAGTAAATTTATAAGATACACCAAAATAGTTATTTATTGCTCTTGTACCTTCATTTTCAATCTCGACTAAATGAAAATGAATTTTGAAAATATCGGAAGATCCAGACATAACTTCTCTTCTCCTTGTACTGATACTTTGGCCGCTATCTTGGGTTGGCACATTAAACATGGTGTTCTTAGATGAGCTTGCCATTTTTTTTAATTAATATTGAAGAATTACAAAATTAAATCAATAGGAGAAATTGAAGATGAGAGAATTAAGAATTAGAGAATTAAAGAAATTAAGAGAATTAAGAATTGATGTGTTGAAAAAAATGAATTATATGACCCTTATCTATACATTTTTAGATTATTTTGTGATACTTAAATTGCCTATAAAACTAGCAGTTTTATTAATGTTATTAAGGGTAATTTAGTAATTTCATTTTACAAAAAATTAAAAAAAATAAGGCAGTAAGAAGCAACGGCTCCCTGCTGTTGGGTGGCCGCCGTTGAGACAACGATTCCAATCGAAACCGTGGAACCAGATGGAATCGGACGATTTCAACGGTTCCGGTTCGAACTGTTGGAATAATCCGATTTTTTTCGATTCGGCTAGGGTGGAACCCTAACCTAACCGAACAAATTTGGTTCCAGAATCGGAATCGACCAGTTCCTATCAGTTCGGTTCCGATTCAATTTCGATTCCGAACCAGAATCATGGCCGGGACTAACATGGATGGCTCAATGGTAGGTAGGTATACTACTTTCCCTAAACATAATTTTTAATTGTCGGTTCGGTTTGGTACAATTCGATTTTTTCAATTTTTTAAAAAATAACAATAAAAAAATTTAAAAATTAATAACATTCACTGAATCTAACATTTACTTCTTCTTTTTTTACATTGTAACTCTTCTAATTATCACAATTACACGAATAAAAGTTTTTCATAAGATATAATTATCATTTAAATTATTTAAAATATTAAAAAATAAAAAATAATAACCAAAGTAAGAAAAAAATTACAAAAATTAATCATCAATAAACACTAAATAAATTAAATAATATAACAAATATAATTATAAAATAACAATATAATATGATTACACTTAAAAATTCAATAAAATAAATTATTCAATTAATTCAGTTCGGTTCGATTTTTTAATTAAAAAATCAAATAAATATTTTTTAAATTAAAAAATTGTCAATTCGATACTATTTTTTTTCGATTCGGTTTTTCAGTTTCATTTATTTTTTATCCACCCCTATGTTATATTTTACGGAATTATTGATAAGCCCCTTTAATTTCATCAGAATATTTGAAAGATGAAAAGTGTAAAATAATTGTCATTTTACTCTCATTTCATTTCCATTATTTTCATAACTTCAACATGGGACTGTTGGGTAAAAATTGGCTGCTATAGGCAGTTTTATTCATTATATGAAGTTATTAAAAATAATAATGCGTTTAATAAAATGTAATTTTCACCTCTAAATTCAAGTTTCTGTTTCATTTTATAATATGTGGCTCTTTTATGTTCATAACTTGTTTGGGAAATTTATAAAATTGACCCATTAATTATTTTTTATTGTCAAAATTAAATTACATTTTGAGAAATATATTTAATGATAAAATATAATCATTTCTTCTCAAATTACCCCTAATTACAAACAACCAACCATTTCCTCTATATTTTGTTTCCAAGAAAAATATAGAGCCAATAATTAAACATGATTTGTATGGTTCCGTTGATTGAGTTTTATTGTTATGATAGTTTTGTATGATTTATTAATTAGGACGCCAAGCCCTACACAATCTTGTAAAAATTAAAATGTTTTCGAATAAGAGAGTATTTTTCACCACTTAATTTCAAATTTCGGTTTCATTTAATATTTGGTTCTAACTTGTTTTTAAATGGTATGGGCTTCAACCATTTACAAATGTGGGCTATTTCAAGTGATTAATACATAACACTTTTTTCTTTATAGTTATATATTATTGGATCACAATGGAATCACAAATATATCCGAATTAAAATCCATTCAAAACCCATAAAAGCAAAAAAAATCTAAAATTGCTTCAAACATCAGAAACCAAAATTGGGTAATGAACAAATGTCAAGCAATTGGGGACACCTCCTTTTTTTTTTTAAAAATAATGACACTTGCTCTCAATAATTTAAGCTATCACACAAAAAATGTAATATGTAATGTTTCCATATCATGTTTTGCGAGGAACTTATGACTGAAATGTAAACCAACATAATGTTATCTGATACTGAGAATCTGTCTGGTGACCAATACCATTAACTCAACCACCATCCCATGTTTCGCAGGGAACTTATGACTGATATCAAAGTTTATTTTCGATGTTGAACATAAAATCTGATCACTCGCCGATGAAGGGCACAGAACAACCTAAATGATAATCCTCTGCAGCATTAAGGCAGAGCAGAGGTCAGTGGGAACTCTTTTACAATAAAAATGTTGCCAAATTATTTTTGAAAATTATCAGGGATAATGCAAAGGAAAACACTTCATAACCTCATTTTTCACCTACATAACCAACAAAGAATACTTCAAATCCAGACTCAGCAAATGATTTCATCAAAATAAATCTCCAAAAACTCCGTTTGTTCCCAAAAAAAAAAACCTAATATTTGCATGCTCAAGGTCGCTTCAATGCTTTAAATTGATGGCATAAAACAAAATTGATGTCCCGTAGAAACTACTAACTTTATCAAAAGTAATCAGTGTAAACAGCAATCATGAATTACTAGATTTAAACCAATATGCTAAACAATATAAGCGATCATATGCAATAAAGCTTCAACTTCACATGAGAACTTGTATGTACCAAAGGGCATCATCATTTTGAAGCAGCCTCCAGTGTCAGCTAACTGAATAAATCAACAAAAGAAGTTATTACCTGTATATTATGGGTTTTGCTGTACTTGGCGGTGTATCTGCATAATCCAATCAGCATAACCGTTGGAACCCCCAATCTGGTCCTCAACAAGGTTTGCAAGAAGAAGGAACCCTTCTCTGGGCTGTTCACCTTGTCTTACAAGTTGACACAGCTGATAATACGAAGGATCACTCTCTCTAAGTTTCTTCAGGATTCCCAATAGCTTCCTTGACAAGTCATTATCTTGCTCTCTAAGGGTAACCTGATTCCCAATAACAAAAGAAGAAACAGTACCAGATAAGTTCAATCATAGTCATGTAGCTGCTAAGAGAAACAGGAAAAAGTGAGCTATTCTTGAGACAAATGTTCACAAAAATTGAGACATCAAAAATTAGTATTATACAGAAAACGAAAAGCCATCCCAATAAATGAATTAGAAACAAGTATAGCTCCACCTTTCTACAACTTTCTATCGATCACATCTTCCTTTTCACAAGTAAACATAACCAACATAACAAAAACCCCAATCTTCAGTTAATTTTCATGTCAACACTCCAAAAGTATAGTTTCTTCAACATCAACATTGGTATCCTTTCTAAACAGAAAATAACTCCAGAAAATAAACTTTGAACATGTAATACTCGGAGATTCTTGACAACAGTCTGTAAAGACACCAAAAATGACATAACATACCTTTGATAACTCTGCAGCAAACTCTGGACCAAGCAAATTCATAGCTATATCAGGAGAGATCATTCTACCAAACCACACAACAAAACGGAAACCGTCATCAAATATATAAAGGCCTCTAGAATCTAAGCTGTCGGCAGCCAGTGGTAATCTCTTCATGATGTTTTTAAACTCATCAAGTTGAGCAGATTGCTGCAAATATCAAATGCATATAAACAATTAAAATTTGTACAATCTTCATGACTATTATAAAATGTTCAAATGTGCAAAGATATACCTTCAAGAGATGCTCATCAGCTCGAATCAAGCTGGGGTATAAAAGCTTCAATAACTTCTTAACAGGCAAAGCCATCATTGTGTAACCTGCTGCACAGCGTTCATCCAGCGGAACATCAGCATACCCTCCTCGGAGGGGTGTTGATCTACAAATTGCTAAACAATACAATGGCAAAAACTTCAGAGATTCTGGAAATATCATCCTGGCTCCCAAGCGATGCTGCACAGCATAGAGATTTCGGTATTCCTTCAGAGCTTTGACGATCCTTAGCAGCAGAGCGTTTCGTGCATCTTCGAGCTTATGCGACAAGGTTTTCTCAATTGCTGTACATTATTTAATTTTACAAACAGAAACGAAAATCAACTAATCTCAAAACAAAATTGATTAAACATGAAAACACCAGCATATGGGTGTAGATCAATCATACCTAACCTACTAAACACTGAAACAATGGCACCAGTGTCAGCCTGGCGGTACATCTCACTAAGATCTGCCACAACTGGAGCCGCTAAAGTATGTACCCTGATACGCCTCTCTCCACAAGATGCAGTGTATCTTTTTGTGGTTAAAGAATCATTTGCACTTTTATAACCAAAAACATTACCTTACGAATATTGACAAACAAGATAAATATATCGAGTAAAATTGACATCACTCACTAGATGAAGTTAAAGCAGGAAAATGAGGGTAGTAGCCACAGGAAAAAATAAATGTCTTACAGAATATATAGAAGGGGAAAAACAGTAGAACCCATGCCTAACACAAAAATCAGATAAAAGCAATATGCCAAATGGTCAGAACAGGGGGAAAAAGTCTTAGTCTACTGATAATTTCAAACAAAAGTTTAAATGTTTGAGTTTCTATTTAGCTTACCAGAAGTAGACCTAGTATAAGAATGTCAGAAGAAAGTTGTATAGTACAGAATATAACCAGAAAGGTGAAATCAGCAATGACTTGTGCAGCAGAATCTTAACAGCCGAACATAACCCTGCTTAGCCAATTAGGGTAAAGCAGGGACGAGGGTTGGTTTCTCTCTAATTCATCTCCGGTGAGGGATTCTTAAGGGGATTTGAGAATCGCCCTTGAGCCCCAGAGGATGAGTGAAGTGAAGTCTGCGCCTTTCTCATGTTCCTAACTATACTTGCTCGAGTGACACACATTAACCAGCAGATTTGTGTGTGAAACACATGATTTTTGGGCCTTAAAAAGCATGCAGTGAATTGCTAACTGACCACGACAAGAAATTAACCAAGCATATTTTCACTTAGCAAATTCCTAATCGTTAAACATGCAAAGTTGCATTATATGCATTTGTTTGCACCTCAGATGCTCAATTCATATCAACTATTTCGACTTAAAGGATACAGCAAAGCAACTTGGAAATATACAGTCTGAGTTGTCAGTAATGTCTCTTCCAGTGATAACTGCATCGCGTATGCTTTATCACAATCTACAGCTGGAAGTGCCAACAGATCGGTGGACCTAAGCATAAAGTTTCCATGATAATTTGTAAAGCGTACCCCTGGAAGCAGCAAAAAAGAAAGAATTAACTCTAGCCCAATAGTAAACACAAATCATCCTGGGAGCATCTTCAATTCAATAGTACATAGTTATCTTAGGGAAAAATTGTGCAGACCTTTTCCACATCTTATGCGCATGACAGCTTCCCAAGCAGTTTCCCTTGTAAGATCTCGTGATAACTCATGTCTCAACTTCTCTCCGTGAATTGTTGACTGGAAGCTTCGATAATAATACACCTGACCTCCAGTATATTTTGCTAAAGTACCTGTATAAAAAGAGATGATTAGAATATGTCAATACTCAATATTACTTGTATATTAATAATTCACACTTTTCTGCAGCCAAACAAAACAAGCTGTAAGAGGTGTTAGAAACCATTGCTAAAGTGATTTCTTTTTCAAAAAGCAATTGACAACATAAACAATTGATAAGAATTTTGCATTTCCTTCCAATTTTTAATCCATAAATATGCATCAGAAGACATTCACATTATAAGCTCTTCACTAAAATTGGTTCAAAGGCTATTAGTTAGGGGAAACACAAAAAACAGTCTTCATTTCAAAAATCTCACAAACATAAAATGTAGACAATTGGATTAAACCAATACTCAGAAGCCCAAGATAAAAAATTATGTAAGCATTTACAATGCACAACTCTTTAGCAGGATCCAAAAACCATCCTGCCCCATTATGCTGTTGGCAGGAATAGGCATCATATTGATATTCCTAAATAGGAACTATAATTAAGAATTATCTCTGAAAGCTTTTGAGACATCACAGGAAAAAGGCTACTAATTATACAGAACAATGCAAATTTTCTTTGGATTTACAAAGAAGCACCAAGTTGCCAGCAGAGATCTGGTTACTAGACACAGATTCCCCAAAGCCTACAAAGAAGCACAAACTTGCGCCTTGTCCATACATGAGATGAAGTCTCCACTATAGGCATCAAAGTTCTTCTTTTTCTCTCATTCCTTATAACCAATTAAAAAAAGGCCACCATAGCCCACTCAAATGCATGAAAAGAGAAAATGAAATATAAGATGGCGAGACACACAGCACAACAACAACAAGCATCAACAAACACTGAGATAAAAACAATATTGACTCTGGTTTTATCCTTGAAACCATATTACTTAGGACAACAATACCTAAGGAGGCTATATCAGTGTATTTGTCACTGAATGCATACACATTCACGGCTATCTGGAACTTGGTCAAATCAGCAGCCATTTGCTTATAGAAGGGATCTTCAGGTATTCTTAATGCATGTTCTCTATCAGTTCCATATACACGAAGATCATCACCCCGTAACTTTAAACGGCCGACACCAAGAGAAGGCAGTGTGTTCTGGAAAATAAGTAGCTTTCCTCCAAGTCGACTCTGAAAAGGGCCAGAGAGAAATAACACAAAAGAAATCGATAACCAAAGTCAACAAACAAGGTTAAAATACTATAAGAAATGAATCAACAGCAACATTTTGGTGGAAATATTTTACTAGTAAAATCTTTAAAGGAAACCAAAATAAGCTATTTTATCAATTGCACAAATTCAAAGATACAAGATGGGGAGAAATATACAAACCATGACCATGAACGCTGCTTTAAGAGCTGGACCAAAAGCAGATTCAACATTCATATTGTCCTGAAACATGGAGGGTAAGCTGTCTAAGAAATTGTCCACCACACTTCTAGATTCGGACAGGTTGACAAGGAGATCATCTGGCAAAGGAACAAATATATCATCTAGATCAGAAACGACCATCATTTGAGGTTGCGTCAAAGACGACTGCATAAGCAAAACCACAAGTTATTTAGCATGTATTTAGGAAATTGAAGTAAAAAAAAAAAAAATCAAGATTATAACAAGTCGCTTGCCTTCATGTTATAAAAATGTATTGTGCTGTCAAAAGTTATAAACCCAATCTGAGTTCTGGGGAAGCCAGGCAGCTCATCCAAACATGACTTGATAGTGTGAGCAACAACCTGATAAGAACAGCAAGAGTCAACATCAATTCACGTTCAATCTACTATTACAGAAGTCCAATAAATATATCACTCGAAAAACAAAGAACTAAAATTAGACCACTCCTTTTAGAAACTCCTCCTTTTTACACAAGGCAAGCAGAACCAAAAGTTGACAGAAACCTTACCCCACCTACTTACCACCTCAGACAAGGCACAGACGTATACTAGCAAGTCTTATATTTTCATAGCCAGACCGCTAGAGATGGCCAAAGCTACCAAATGTGACCAATCCTGTCCATTGTGCCAATTGCAAAGGGTACAACTAAAATAATCTATGGCCCAACCCAAGAAATATCTTAGATATGATGCAAATTGATGAACACTCTAAAATTATAGGTTGATACTAAGGCTGTCA
Organism: Zanthoxylum bungeanum; assembly: GCA_019454045.1. Taxonomy (NCBI): domain Eukaryota; kingdom Viridiplantae; phylum Streptophyta; class Magnoliopsida; order Sapindales; family Rutaceae; genus Zanthoxylum; species Zanthoxylum bungeanum. The sequence goes on from SKCR01015491.1 coordinate 7,997, forward strand.
TATTTGAATGCGCAAAACTGATGGAGAAACAACCTTGTGCTAATGTCATACAAACATATAACTATTTCAAGACAAGATTGGTGACAACCGTATATCAGAAAAAACAGCCCAAAGTTTAAAGTAACATTTGGACATAAGCAATCCTTACCTCAAGCATTCCACTTCTAAAAGCAGATATTGATACATCAATAAGAAAAAAGTACAGGGGCGGCATTGGGGGCCGCACCATATACTCAGTTGGAGCAACAAATTCCACACTACCCTTTGTAAGCTCAGGTCGCTGATCTATATCAATTCTTCTGCCAGTGGCATCTAAATGAGCAAAGTAATCACCAGGAACTGAACACAAAATTTGAACTCAATTAATATCTATCCAAAAAAGGCATGGTAAAAATACCACCAAACAACCATTTTCGGCCAAATTGAGTAAACTTACAATTGAAAACAATTAAATAAAAGATAACTGCCACAAGTCACCTGTGTCCCATGATACAGATCAAGCATACAACAAAAAAACCAACCCGCAAAGACAGTAAGATCATGTTCTACCAGAGAGAGTGAATTATCAAACATCAAATAAAAAAAATGCAATGCACTTTGACACAATTAGTTATGGTTGGAAAGAGGATCCCAATTAGAGTAGTAAATAGTAATTACAAGTTTGATTACATCTTCTGCAATGCGAATGAAGGCCAGTATGAAAATAGCTTATGACAAACAAATCCGAGTCAATAGAAAAAAATTATCCCATAATTCATCATTTAAAGCAAAATCGTCTTACAATTTCAACTAAACATACAAGATAAATCATTAACATCAAAATAGATAAGATAAATAACTAGAAAGCATTGACTGTACGAAAGCCATCTACATCAAAGAATTTTTCGTTAAACAAACTAAAAATCAAAATAAGCCTAACATAATTAGCAAGTCACTTTTTCTGTTTCAGATCAGCTCTTTGATTCTAATAAACTTTTGAAGTTTACCATCATTAAGTAAGGCACAGATGTTGCAACGCCACTTTCGCCCAGCATCCGTAAATGTCACATATGGATTCACATATGTACGACATCTTCTGCAACGAATAATCCCAGTTGAAGCAAAATTAACTATGGGCACTTCCTCCTGAAGATAAGAAGAGTCGCAATGAATGAAACATAAATAAATTCTGTAATAAATGTGTATTATAGTACTACCAATTCAACTTGTTTGACTAAAGAGACACTAACCCCCTCAGGAGTTTCAGCAAGCGGACAAACAACTGCTCCAAGAGGCAAATGCCACCTTGAGACCAAAGACTGTGAGTTTGGTATTGCTGAAGTAGTAAGCCGTAGATATCTGGAATGGCAATTCAAGGGGTACATCTCAGCAAAAGAATTTGGTTCCACATCACCACCCAATGGCCTCGGTAATAATTTCAAATCGATGCCAGGCTCAATTGATCCCGGAAGAGACCCAAAAGAGAGAGAACTGAAATCTTCTGCCAAACCTTGGATGGCACCACCAAGCGTCCCTGAATGTTGCGAATGAATGCCAGGTGGAACATAACCTCCCTGATGAGCAGGAAAAGAGGAAGATGATGTTGGTGGGGGAGGTACATAACTTCCTGGGTGAGAAGGAAAAGGAGACTGCATAGTTGGTCCTTGGGAAACTGCATTTGGTTGAGCAGTCACGTATCCAGGCAAAGGTTGTTGTGGAGTGGGTCTTGCAAAAGGGTAAGATGAATCTGTGGGGGTAAAAGTCTGAGAATTTGGCCTAGGAGCTGAGAACGATGAATCTGACAACGGTTGAGGAACATTCACACTGGATGACGCAAAATTGCCTCTTTGATTTGGAAATCCCATTGGCACCGGAGGAGGCTGTGGGCGAATTGAAACTGGAGGGTTTGAAACTTGACCTGGAAGAGGGGGAACTGATGGTGGGCCCGCAGACGGAGCACGTGCTGGAGGAGCTTGGCCCATTGGGGGAAATTGTGGTGTTGGAAAACGCTGGAAAGGTCCACTAGTAGGTGGGACATATGTAGTTGGTGAAGAAGAAACAGATGGATAGTTGAACCTTGGTTGTGGGGTAGGTCTAAAACCAGAGCTATCTGGCATAACAGGTGCAGTAGTCTGCGGAGCAGCTGGTGGAACAGGTCTAAAACTAGAGGCTTCAGATCCAACCACAGGACCAGCTGATGAAAATGGCATCACAGTCGGAGGAGCAGAGGCGAAAGGCGTTGTAGAAGGTCTGGCAGGAAAATTTGGACGACCCGGATTATCTGTCCCCATGGTTGATTACAAAATACTTGATCTAATTGTCACAAAATTAAGCTTCCATGACCCAATCCTGTCAAAATAAGCAATAGAACATTTGCATACACACTCAAATAATAGGATTAAAACATATAATTCACATAAACACAAAAATTGTAAAATGAGGGGGCAGCCAGCAAATCTCTTCCCCAACCAAATACTAAAAGCTACATAAGACGCATTGCGATTATGAGCCAAGAAAGTAAAATGGGAAAGCTTGAACAATACATTTATTAAATGACAGACCAAAAAACAAGGCACAAGCAAAGCTGAGAAAGATTGACAATAAATCTTGTACCACAGTGACAACATTACCAAGCAAACATCAGAAAAAAGCCAGTAGCAAAAGTCCTAATATCTAACCCTAAAACAAACAATACAATAAGTTCATAAACATTTAAACACATGATGTTTCAAGAATTTAACTGCAGCTAAACTTTATTACCTATTGATTCGAAACCGGCAGCCCAACATGCCCATTGAAATATTGTATGTGCAAATTAACGTAAATAAATGGAATGTAACATAAAACCCACTTGCTCAGTGAATATTCATCAGCACCCAGTTGCCTAAATTCACACAATTAAACAAGTTTACTCACAAAACTAATCGATCCCAGTTTCCAGTTCCTCTCACCAACACAAATTCCCTAACAGAAAACCAGTAACAACAAATAACCCAGATGCCAGTTTCTCTTAGTGACACAAATTCACATAAATTAGTAGATGCCCAACAATCAATTGAATTCAACAAAGCAAATTTAACATCACAAACAATCACCGAAACCAGAATAAACACAGATCACACACAATCCGAAGCATAAAAGTTGCGCTAAATATTTCAACATTTACCTGATCAGATATTGTCACACGGTGAAAAATTGAACGGCAGATGAAGAACGAGAGAAAGTTCTCGTTTTTTAGCGTCGATTAAGAGAGAAGGTTGGTGATTGGATCAAAGGACTCACTGTCGCTGTAAAGATTCCGAGTCTTTATAAGAGAACTTCAGATCCAACGACGACACGAACCAAAGTATTAGAAGAATTGGGGAAAAAAATAAAATAAGCGACGAACAAACAAATACAATGATGAAGCCCGGTTCGGGTTCTTACTGAACCCGGCCCATTTGGGTTTAGTAATTATTTTATTAGACCGTATTAGAAAATGTTACTCAAAATACTTTTTTTGTTGGGGGGGAATTAATTTAATAAATTATGTTTACCTTTTTTAACTGCTTTGGTTTTTGGGTACGGGTTAAATTGAAAAATAAATAAATAGAGAGATTATTATTTCTATTTATTTTAGACAAGTGAAAATAATAAAAGGGTACAAATATTTTGGTATAACATTTTACTATTATATCATTATAAAATTTTATATTTTATTATTATATCTTTACAAAAGAAAAATATAGTAAAATGTGATGTTTTAAAAGATATAATAATAAAATAGTACACTATAATATTTCTTGTATCTATATATTATTTCTCAATTTTTAAAATTGTGAAATGATGATAATTCATAAATAAATCATAGTTATCACTTATCACCCACATATCCTTTTGTCCGCTTTAGATTCTAATGGACCTAGTTGTCTACAGTGGTGGAGCGGGAAAATTAATTCAAAGGGAGTGAAATTAAAATTATATTATTGGGTTAAATTTTTAAAAAATATTTTTGAAAATTTTAGAGTTCAGAGAGGAAATTTAGGTTTAGGTTTGATATTCGTAACTCATTGAGAGATGAGAAGCAACTGAGTTGAGAGAGAATTTTAGGTTAAATTCAGGTTTTGAAATTTGCTTTATATAGTTAATTTTTTAGGTTACAAATAGGTAATTATTAAAATATCCTTTTTTTTAAACACTTTTGTTCAAAAAAATTTAAGGGTTCATTTGTAATATAATTAAACGGATATTAAACGCATTCGATTCGATTAATAAACGAATTCTAAACGAATAAACGAATTGATGAGCTCAAATTCAGATTTGATCGTTTAATAAATGAATCGAATTGAATTGACCCATTTATTAAACGATTTCATTTTTCCAAATTCATATTCTCTTTAAAGCGAATCGAATCAAACGAATAAACGAATCCTGACTCAAATTGCCACCCTTATTTTAAACTCGTTTGGATTCAGAATGGTCTCTTATTGATGTCAGTATAATATCCTGGTTCAAAACAAGCAAAGTTATGTCTTTATAATGCAAATTAGACAATGATAATTTAAAGGCAAATAATGGCACAAGCAGTTGATGATAATGCAATAAAATGAAAAAAAAAAAAAAAAAAAACAACTCGGAAAGTTACAAATATGTGAATCAAATATATCGAATACACATATCACCGGCTTGACCTCGTAAAAGTCTGGTCGGACATCAAACAGGTCAGAATACACATATAGTTCATGTCTGGCTGGATTTCCATTATAAACCAGAAACATGAAGGATGAGCAGTACAACTAATAATAATGAATGCATAACAATGATAACATAACAATATGTAAATGACTGTAAAACATAATTAAGCAGATCAGAGCATGTATTTCATCTGCCTAGCTTCATAGATGTCTGACCGGATATTGTTATATGTCATAGATTTCCGACCGGACATATGCCATGCTTGGTCGAATGTTCTCGGTGAACTAGTAGCAAGAAAACGACATATAATTCTTGCGTAATAAATATACAGCATAACTGTAGTAAAATGTAAAATAATAGTTAGCAAGATAATAAACAAGCAAAGTATGGTACATATCTCGTCGGTCTGGTCTTGTGGAAGCCCGGTCGAATATTGTTTCACATTAGGTATATGTAGGCGGATATACAGTGAGTCTAGTCAGACATTCCATATGAACTAGACAGGGGAAAAAAACATAAACATGTATTACTACTGCAACAGGCAGGAAAAAAACATAACAATAAAATAAAAAATGAGATCCGCGAAACCGGCATTTCGTACAATTATTTCATAGTGGTACGTGAAGTTGTATCCCGAGTGCAGACTATATTACCATCCATTCAAAAATCGGTTATGGAATTTACGTACGGGTTTCCATCTATATATCAGATGGGAGAAACCATATACGGTCGGATATATTTCTGACGTGTGTATGTCTGGTCGGATGTGAATCAAGTCCGACCGGACTTGCTGTGTCAAGACAATACTGTAAAACAAGTAGAAATAATGATGATGGTGCCTTCAGGTCGTAGCTTATGTGTATTTGGCTCGTGGGACTCCTCTGAAATTTGTGCAGTTGTTGGATCGTTGGTCGGAAGAAGGAGAACTCTAGGGATTCCGTGAGACTATCACTGTATAATTATTAAATCATATATAATATAATTTAATAATCATGTAATTAATAATTATCATATAATTATTAAAAAAAAACATATATTAAACTCTAATATATATTTTCAAGTGTGACAAGAATAATATTATTAATCATATTAATAATAATAATATATATATATACACACACACATATGAGGATATAATTGAAATTGGACTATCAAATTATATTTAATCTGCTATAGTATATTGAGCTAGCACGGGACCAAATGGACCTACGGTTCAGAGCTCCAATAATCTCGGAATATTAATTAAGCTTTTAATTAATTATTCTGAATTATTAACTCCGGGTTATTCCACTAAAAACCCGAAGCTGTGCTCTCGTTGCCGCCGATAGATAAATTAAGCTGAACCACGTCCGTGTCTATCGATATAGTCATTACATACGGATTGGACCTTCATGAGTATTTCGTAATTAGAGCCGGGTCATAATATCTGTTATACCCCTCTAATTATTTTTACCTTAAGTATCATTGGTTATGTAATGAACGATTTATTCATAACCATTATGAATGTTAATCTTTCTATTCGTAATAGAGAGACTTGAACACTCTAACTGTTCAAGTACTGAATCAACCATTAATGAAGATACTCATTTACTTCTCGCAAGAATGAGTGAACTCCATAACTATGTAGAACGTTCTCAGCTACACACCATGCTCAACTAAGAATTCCTCAAAATCTCTATCTAGATATTGTCCTCCACGATCCGATCATAGAGTTTTGATTGTCTTAGCTAACTGGTTCTCAACCCCAACACAATACTTTTTGAACTTTTCAAAAGTATCTGAATTGTGCTACATTAGATAAACATACCCATATCTCGAATAATTTTCAATAAATATGACGAAGTATTCATAACCACCTCGGGCTCTTACATTCATCGGTCCGCAAACGTCCGAATGTATTAACTCAAGTGGTTGACTGGCTCTTATACATTTTCCAGTAAAATATCTCTTGGTCATTTTTCCTTCTAAACAAGATTCGTAGACTGGTAAATTTTCGAGTTTTTACTAGTTTAAGGCTTCGTTCTTTATCAACCTATCTATCCGATCAAGGCTGATATGAGCAAGTATAAGATGCCACAAATCTGTGTCATCGTGAGAAATCTTTTGCCGTTTTATTTTAGGTTTCTCAACCTTAAACATTTCAGTGTTGAACAATGACCTATGTGTTAACGGACTTAACACATACAAGTTATTTTCTGAATTTCCTGTGCATATGATTAATCCATTTCTACCAATAATAACCAAATTAATATTAAAAGAAATTGAAAAACCATCATCCAAAAGTTTGGAAACATAAATCAAATTCCTGCGAAAACCAGGAATGAATAACACATTGTTCAAATTTAAATAACTATTATTCATAAAATTTAAACTGGAAACTCTCACTGCTCTTGTTGAAACGACATCCCATATCCCGACCCTCATTGTGTAGTCACCTTCAGCAAGATCCCTCCATGAGTCAAGTAGCTGTAAAGAAGAACAAATATGGTTAGTGGCTCCAGAATCAACAATCCATGCGAATTTATCATCCTCCACTAATAGAAATTTGATAACAATTAAAACATATTTACCTGTAGCCTTCTTCTCTTTCAGCTCGCAAGGTATTTAAGACAATTTCTTTTCCAATGCCTGTCCTTGTTGCAGTGGAAACACTTTCCCTTGGGCTTCGCATCCTTGGAGCCTTTCTTGTTCTTCTTCTTCTTCTTCTGAGCTTAGCCTTAGCCTTTTTTTTTTTTTTTTTTTGAAAAATTACAAGTTTTATATCCAAAAAGAATGTGTACAAGGTACAATGGGCATACCCCAGGAAGGGTACAAGAGCTCAAGAACGAGCTAAACAAGGATCCAATCAAAGAATCATAAAGAAACAGGCCCAAAAAGCCTTCAACACAATACTAAAACCAAAAGCCCAAAAAAAACTAGCCCAAAATGCTGAGCAGTCCAAAACCAAAAAACACAAGCCCAACGTTGTAGAAGCCCAATCCAAAACAGGCAACTAGCAAGCGGATCGGTAAAAAAGCATCAAAGACCGCAAGTCAGCAGGCAAATCCACAAACCTCAAACTGAAAGCCGTGAGGAATAGGGACATCGTTTGTTGCAATGAAACAGGCTAAATGCCCCATTCCCGAATCGCCCAGTACACCATTCCCACATCGCCCTCGCCCAGCTACAAAGGAACAGAGAGTCCCACATCGGTAATCAAACAAACCTTCAAACTGAATCACAGCGCCCAGAACATGCCACCCTTAGATGCAAAGGAAGCCCACAAAAGCACAAAAACTAAACTGAGCAGCCAATCCCTCATCGCTGAAGTAAGGAAGCATGGCCGAAAAGAGCTAAAACCCCAACGCCCAACTAGCTTCGCCCCATCGTCCAACAAGCTGATCGCCCAACTAACTTGGCCCCATCGCCCAACAAGCTGAACCAAGTCGCCGAACCACAACACTCAACGAGCCACAAGGTCCTCAACTCAAAATCAAGACACCAACCCATCACAACCATAGTAAAACAGAATCAAATCAGATTCCAAACCTGCTTAATTGTAACAGGAAAGGACATGCTGTCATTTAAGAAAGCCAATATGCATCTTATAGTACCAAGAATCTCTTCAACAACACCATCCGCATCCTTTGAACATTTGTCAAAAACCCTAATGTTTCGTTCATACCAAATAAAATAAACCAGAGCTGCTAAAGTAATTCTGGCAACTATAGTAACTGGATCTCCTTTCTTCTGCAACTTGACCGTAGCCCAACGAAGAAAATTCAACCAATTCAAACAAGGCCATCTAAGAAGAGTTTTAGCAGAAATAGCATGCCATAGAGTCTGAGTAAATGCACAGTCAAATAACAGATGTGTATGGGTTTCCACACAAGAAGAACAGAGGACACAAGTAGTATCCTGGACAACTCCAAACCTGAACAATCTGTCCATGGTACTAAGTCTCTCCATTGAGGCTAACCACAAGATGAAAGAATGACGAGGAATATGTCCCTTAAACCATAACAAATGGTGAATAGTACTTGGGTTTCTTCTACATCTCGACAGCTCCCAAGCATTTTCAATTGAAAACTTTCCTGTAGTATTCCCCATCCAAATATAGCTATCTGGCCTTCCAGGAATAGGACGAAAAGTGATTGAATTCCAAATTTCCTGTAGAGCCGGAAAACTTTCAGGAAATTGCCAGAGCCCATTTCTAATTATAGCTGCAACTTTTGAATCTGGGGGCAGCCCTGTGCCACTCAAAGTTCTGAAGCTGAAGACATCACAGATGGGACCTATCGGAAGCCAATAGTCCCGCCACAAAAAAATAGACAAACCATCCCCTATGCGAGCTCGGAACAGCCCTTTACACCACTCCCTACTTCGCAAAATCTTTTGCCAGATCCAAGACGAACCAGATGTGGGAGTTATTTGCCAAAATGAGCGACCCTTTAAGATAAAATCATGAACCCACCGAGACCAGATAGAGGAATGATCAGTAAGAAGCCGCCAAATATGCTTCAAGACCGCATAATTGTTCCAGTCTTTGACTTAGCCTTCCTAGTGCTATTCTTTTCTTCTTTGCAGATTTAAAAGACTCGGTAATATTTACGTCAGCATTAGGCTTACGAGGATCCATAAACATTGACTCATAGTGGGTGAGCTCATTAAGTAGCCGGATCAAAGTAAAAGTCAACTTGTTTATATCATAGTTGCTTTTAAACTGCAGGAAACTCTTCAGAAGAGTTTCCATAATCATGGTCACCTGGCTCCACTAGTCAATACGAGCGCCATGGGTTTTGGCTGTATTGAGGTAGGTCACCATCCTCAAGACGTGTTCTCAGACTGATGTCTCATCCTTTATCCTAGCAGTCATCGCTGAGACCATGGCCTCATGACGTTGATGCTCTGAAGGCTGCCCGAACATGCTCTGCAATGACTCCATCATCTGAGATGTTGTAGCCATAGGCTTATGCTTTACAGCAAGAACCTCAGACATCTCTGCTATCAAGTAGTAGTGGGCCTTCTCATTAGCCACGATCTATTTTTGATAAGCGTCGTGCACAGCTTGGCCAGCATTTCTGGCCGGCTAGGGAGAACACTCCTCCGTCAAGATAAATTTTAGGTATTCACAGACCAGGATAGCGTTCATATTACTTTTCCAATTAACATAGTTTTCTCTCGTTAATTTATCATTAGAGAGAATGGAAATAATTGGAGAAACCATGGCTAAAAAATAAAATAAACCTGCATTTAATATTCATTCATCGCATATTAAAATCATCAAATATTTTGGCATAAAATTAAACATGATGCATGAACCATGAATAACGAATTAGAAACCTAAGAGAATTACTATGCCATGGAAATCTATCATCCCATAAATAAGTGTCGCCGTAGGGTAGGTCAAGTACTTGCATGATAGATTGAGACAATCTCAATTGATTAATATATTCGGGAATAACTCTTATTCTTATATTAAACAACCACTGTTTGATTTGATCAAGGAATTTTGATTAACATTTAATCATTCCTTTGTGAGTGTGACCCGTCATTTCGGAACTCTCGGACTTAACTAGTGAAGTGCTGTTGTAGAGTAGGTCAGTTCACCAGATACATCTAGAGTCCCCATCCTCTCGGAATCCAAACTTGATATTGACCCAAAATGGACACCATCCGTAGGGGGACAAAAACAAAGCCGTCTCGAGACGCCTTTTGAATCTCACGTTTTCGGACTAACAACGAAAATCACGGGATATACTGTTGTATATATCTCTCTCACTCACTATTTTAAAATTAAGGTTTCTATTTTCAGAATATCTAATATTTTTAATTTACTAGTGTGAATAAATATATGGCGGCTAAATCATAACTCTTTTTTACACTAGTACATTATTAGTGACTTTACCAATTTTAACTCTTAAAATTTAACTCACTAATATCCATTAGTCTCTACTAATTGTTTTACTTAAATAAACTTATTTAATTGATCTAGTTTTAGTGACCTATTATATTTTAACTCTTAAAATATTAGAACACTAATTAGTCTAAAATTTAAAATTCTAAAGTGGTCAAAATTTTAATTAAACCATTTAATTAATCTAAGTGTGTTATAAAATCCAATGGTACGTGGAGTTGTATCCCGAGTGCAGATCACATTACCGTCTATTCGGAAACAGCCCCAACACAGCCCCAAAATACCCCTTAAAGTTCCCTAAAATTTCTGGATCAAAAGAAAAATAAACCGAGCCCTGATTTCACCAAAATGGCATATGACAGTGAACAGAAAAATGCACACTGCCATGTGATGTATGTAGAGGAAGAAGATGGAGAGTTTTGTTCGACACCAAGAAATCTTTCGTGCTATCTCTCATAACCAACAGAAGTTAGGTGAGCTAAATTCACAAAATCAATCCCTAAACTCTTTAGAGATTATAAGCCACATTAGTTTTTATTTTATTTTTGTTTTTGTTATTGTTTTAGTTTTTCTCAACACTTGAGAGAATCGTTGGAACAAGAAGAAGGTGGCTAAGGTTAGAACGTAAGGCTTAGGCAAAAAGAAAATTTAATTTTTCTTTTTATACCTAGGGTTATTAATTTCCAAAATTAACAAAACCCTTCCCTTTTCCCATATGAGAAATTCGACCAACCCTTCCTATTTTTGAACAAAATTTTATGACATCCAAATTTACTAAATATCATCATCATGACAAAGGAATGTTACAAAATCAAATAAGTTATTACTTTTTAAAAAAGGTGTAACTTCCATTCCAACCAAAAGGGTTTCCAAAAACTCATTTTTGGAAATTCAAAAATAAACCAATTATTAAATCATATATAATATAATTTAATAGTTATGTAATTAATAATTATCATATAATTATTAAAAAAACCATATATTAAACTCTAATATATAGTTCCAAGTGTAATGACACGCTCAAAAAGTGGTTCTTTACTCACAAGTAGAAGAGTGTCAAAGTAATAAAATAACCTGGTAAGTCCGGGGTCGATCCACATGGAATAAATTTAATAGGATAAAATAATAATTTGAGTGAAAATAAAAAGATTGAATTTTTTAAAGTGATTGGAAATTTTTAAATTGAACTGCAACAATAAAATAAAATACTGGGGGTTAGATGATCCACTTTTAATATTTAAAATTTAGAAATCTCACTTTTTATAATATGTAAATTGTCATTATTACCCAATTAATTTATTTCATGAATTAATTATGTCATAACAAATAAAACCAGCCATAAAAGGCGGTGATAGCTTTGTCTATAACAAGTCGAGTTAGGTAGTCAATTATGCCAAATAAATAAAACAAGCCATATAGCGATAACAAAGTTTGTCAATAATTAATCCAAATTTAAATTAAATATTAATCATTAGATTACAATTTATATATTATAATATAAGTGAGATTAATCTAAATTTTCATATTAAAAGCTTCGCCCTTTACCCCAACAAAAAGAAATTAGCTACTCATAACTTGAATAAAAACATACATAATTTTATTACTGAAAGAAGAAGAAAATACAAGAAATATTTTAAAAAAATAAAACACACAAGAGATAGAAATCCACAAATTTTCAGAGAAATCTATGAAATCCAAACTGAATAAAATGAGGTGCATAGCAGCTCTATTTATAGAGGTGCTCGACACCTCTTACGAATGCAATTGAATTTGCAATTGCATTCTCCACCAAACATGGAGCGTGTTTGGTGGCAATCCATTTTGGTGGATTGCCATCAAACTTTTTTTTTGATTTGACAATGACTATTACATATAACATATTTTGAATTCTTCGTCAATTTCGGTCTTGAAAATCTTAGAATTAGAAAATATCGTGAACTTAAAAGTTGTAGATCTTTGAGTCTTCTTTCATTTAGAACTAGAATCACTTCAATCCGATATTAGAGTAAAAAGTTATGACCAAAATATGGATATTGCGCAGGGTTGGAATTTCCGAATTTGTACAATGTTAGAACACCCTATTAAATTTCTGGCCTCCAGAATCCAAATGTCAAGTCCATTTTTCTATGTATGCATCCAAAGTATTATTTCATCTACATAAACGATAAAAATCACAATAAAAATATATGAAACATAAATTTAATTAATATGCTAAATTAAGGGGATTAATGAAACTACGAGTGTAAAATGATTGATTTTTCTTTTAATAAATGTGCACTTGACACTGGCTCCAAGATCAAGCAAAGCATGTTCATTTTTTTGATTTCCAATCATACATGAAATAGTTGGACAACCAGAGTCCTTGTATTTTAATGCATTATTGGTTGAGAGAATGGGCCTTACCTGTTCAGCTAGAAAAGCTTTATTTCTTACCTGATATTTTCTTTTAACGGTGCATAAGTCTTTCAGAAATTTGGCATAAGATGGTATCTGTTGGATGATATCTAGCAAAGAAATATTGACATTTACTTGTTTGGATATTCATATATCTATGGGGAATGGTTCAATTTCTTTATTTTTAATGCCTGTGGAAATGTAGGTGCATGAGATAAATTGTTATCATCAACGACAGGTAATGGTTCATCAACCCATTCTTTACCCTCTAAATCTGATTTATTTTCAGTTTCACGAGGTTTAAGAATAGGTCTATTGATAACCTTACCACTACGAAGAGTAATAACCGATTTGACATGGTCTATATGTGACTTCCAGAACTACCATCGTGATGGTTTTGATGACTCTTGGGATTTGGCTGTGGTTGTGCATGAAACTTTCCTTTCTTATTAATGGTTAAAACAGATGTAATTTTGGAGAAAGTATCTTTCAGATCAATTAATGTTTGCCCATTTTGGTTATTGATGGCTTCTCGTTTACCAATGAATGCATGCAATGTATCCTCAAGGATTTTCCTAGGTGGTGGGATATATGGTGCATAATTCTGGGAATTTCGGAAATTCTGGTGTACATGAGGAGGTTGTTGCGATGGTTGTGCTTGGTTATCATTCCTCCAATTGAAGTTTGGATGGTTTCTCCAACCAAAATTATAGGTTTGAGAGTATGGGTTTGGATTTGGTCTATTGAAAGTGTTTATGGAACTGACTTGGTCATGAAGACATTCTTGCAGGGCTGGCAAGGTTGGGCAAACTTGTGTGACATATTCATTTAAGTTACAGATTTGACAAATGACTTCTTGAATTGACTTGACATTATCACTTTTCCTCATTTCTAATGCCTCGACTTTTTTAGCTAGAGATGCATATTTAGCAAAAAGGTCATGATCTTCTCTAAGGTTAAACATACTTCTACCAAATGATTGGCGTTTTACAGATGACTCATAAGTGCCAATTGTGTCCCATTATTGTGCATTATATGCTATGTGTTCTAGGTAATCTAGTGCATCTTTGGGATTTTTGTCCCTAAACTCACCATTACACATCATCTCTATTGCTTGTCTACTTTGGGGTATTAAACCTTCGTAGAAATAGGCAACCAGCCTCCATGTTTCAAACTCGTGATGTGGAAAAACATTCAACATCTCTTTAAATCTCTCTCAATATTGGTAAAGTGTTTCCCCCGACTCTTGTGTGAAGGTTGTGATTCTCCTCTTAAATGAGTTTGTCATGTGAGGGGGAAAGAATTTTTTTAGGAACTGTTCTTGCAAATCATTCCATGTTCTGACGGATCCTGACCTAAGGTTCTGCAACCAAATTTTAGCTTTATTCTTTAAAGAAAAGGGAAAAAACTTTAATCGAATTATATTAATGCTGTAATATTGGTATGTGCATGTGTTACATACCTCTTCAAATTCCCTTAAGTGCGGATAAGGATTTTCTGATTTTAGACCATGGAATGTGGGTAAAAGTTGGATGACATCTGGCTTAAAATTGAAACATGCTGATTTTCTGATTCTAGACCGTGGAATGTGGGTAAAAGTTGGATGACACCTGGCTTAAAATTGAAACATGCTGCATCTGGGGGAAAAATTATGCAAGATGGTGATCATGTCCTAGCGGGATTCATGAAATATCTGAGTGTCCTAGGATGATTAAGATTGCCACACTGAGACTCGTTTTCTTCCTGATCAACTAGGTTTTCAACTCGGACATGTGGATTTTCAATTTGGTTTTCGGCCATTTTTACTAACGATGAAGGTGGTGGAGACTCTCTATTTAATATACCGCTAGATGATCGAGACCAGTATTTCATTCAACCTAAATACAAACTATATGCTAAAATTTAAGAAAAAATTCAAATACCATACTTACAAAAAGAAAATAATAAAAAGGTGGAAAAATAAAATTAAAAATAAAATTGACAAAAAAGAAAAAAATAAAGAAAATACAAATGTAGTGATTTAGATTAAAAAGTCATCTGATTCTTGTCAATTGAGATCTCAATTGAATTTCTCGTTCAGTTGTCTCAATCTCTCGAATTAGGTTCTCACAAAAAATTATGGAATAATCTCTAGATGGCGATGGTTCAAGAAATTCTTTGGCAAAATGCAAGCTCCATTTTAATTGATTTTTCTATCTCATATAACCTTGAAGAATTAAAAACATGGCCTGTCTGTATGTGAGATTTATGGGTTTAGGATTCATTTAGGATCAATCAAGATATTTTGGATCTACATAAATGCAAAGATGAAAGAAGATGAGATGCAAAAAATACAAAAAATACAAAAATACCAAAGTACAAAAAATAAAAATAAAAATAAAAATAAAGAAAAAATATACAAGGATTATTCTATCTACTAAATTTATTCCTCGACAACGGCGCCAAAAACTTGACACGCTCAAAAAGTGGTTCTTTACTCCCAAGTATAAGAGTGTCGAAGTAATAAAATAACCCGTTAAGTCCGGGGTCGATCCACAAGGAATATATTTAATATGATAAAATAATAATTTGAGTGAAAAGAAAAAGATTGAATTTTTGTGAAGTGGTTGGAAAATTTTAAATTGAACTGCAATAATAAAATAAAATGCTGGAGTTAGAGGATTCACTTTTAGTATTTTAAATTTAGAAATCTCACTTTTTATAATATGTAAATTGTCATTATTACCCAATTAATTTATTTCATGAATTAAGTATGCCAAAACAAATAAAATCAGTCATAAAGGCGGTGATAACTTTGTCTATAGCAAGTCCAGTTAGGTATTTAATTCCAAATAAATAAACCCAGTCATATAGGCGGTAATAAAGTTTGTCAATAATTAATTCAGATTTAAATTAAATATTATTCATTATATTACAATTTATATATTATAATATAAGTGAGATTAATCTAAATTTTCATATTAAAAAACTTCACCTTTACCCCAACAAAAAGAAATTAGCTACTCATAATTTGAATAAAAAAACACATAATTTTATTACTGAAAGAAAAAAAATACAAGAAAGCTTTTAAAAAAATAAAACACACAAGAGCTAGAAATCCACAAATTTTCAGGAAAAACTATGGAATCCAGACTGAAGAAAATGAGATACAGAGCACCTCTATTTATAGAAGTGCTCAACATTTCTTACAAATGTAATTGCATTTTCCACCAAACATGCTCCATGTTTGGTGGCAATCCATTTCGGTGGATTGCCATCAAACTTATTTATTTTATTTATTTTAATTTTTTATTTGACAATGACTTTTACATATAACACATTTTAGTTTCTTCGTCAATTTCAATCTTGAAAATCTTATGAACTTCAATGTTGTAGATCTTTGAGTCTTCTTTCATCTAGAACTGGAATCACTTAAATCTGATATCGGAATAAGAAGTTATGGCCAAAATACGAAACTTGCGCAGGGTTGGAATTTCCGAATTTGTACACTATTAGAACGTCATATTAAATTTTTGGCCTCCAAAATCCAAATGTCAAGTCCATTTTTCTATATATGCATCCAAAGTATTATTTCACCTATATAAAAGATAAAAATCACAATAAAAAAATATATAAAACATAAATTTAATTAATATGTTAAATTAAGGGGATTAATGAAACTACAAGTGTAAAATGATTTATTTTTCTGTTAATAAATGTGCAATTTGTGTTCATCATGTGACAAGAATAATATTATTAATCATATTAATAGTATATATACATATGAGGGTATATAATCGGACTATCCAATTATATTTAATTTGCTATAGTATATCAAGCTAGCACGAGGACCAAATGGACCTACGGTTCCGAGCTCCAATAATCCCGGAATATTAATTAAGCTCTTAATTAATTATTCTGAATTATTAACTCCAGGTTATTCCACTAAAAACCTGAAGCTGTACTCTCGTTGTCGCAGATAGATAAATTAAGATGAACCACGTCGGTGTCCATCGATATAGTCATTACATACAGATTGGCCATTTATGAGTATCTCGTAATTAGTGTCGGGTCATAATATTTGTTATACCCCTCTAATTATTTTTACCTTAAGTACCATTGATTCTCTAATAAACGATTTATTCATAACCATTGTGAATGTTAATCTTTCTATTCGTAATAGAAAGACTTGAGCGCTCTAGCTGTTTAAGTACCAAATCAACCCTTAAGGAAGATACTCCTCTACTTCTTGCAAGGAGGATTGAACTTCATATCTTTTTAAAATGTCCCCAACTACACACCAAACCATGTCCCCAAAGTACGTAGTTATTGGTCGGGATTGCTACACCAACCTCACATTTGTAAATCAAAGGACATAGTTTAAATGCAGGAGTTCGAAGTACACTCATAATTAAGATCAATCCATATATGACCATTTAGTAGATCGAAATAAATTTCTTTATTAATGAATATTATAAGAAACTCATTTCTATCTTGGTCCAGTCCTATATGATCACTGTTGGACAATTATGACCTATAGCGTCACTATTTGTACAGATCATGGTGTTGTTGTACAAATTAACTATGTGACAAAGGAAATTGCTCTTTTATCATTTGTGATTAGATCTCCAAGATGTATAAATGATGAAAGGTCCATATGATTAGTTCTGGATTGAGATGATATGAGACATTATCAATCCACGATGGTTTAATCATTAAATATCCATAGTCAGAGTATTATCGAGATCGGACATCGATAATGCGTAAAAGACTAGTATTACACTTGTGCGCGTTGTGAGGGCATAACATCATAGTTCTCATATATTTGGGTATATGATACTCATGCAAGTGTAGTAGGAGGTTGTGTTTTACCGATGGTACAGAAAATAGCTTCGCTCTGGATAGACCCCTCAGAATTCCATTGGTAGTATTACTATGTGTCTATGGAAGTCCGAATCAGGGTAGGTGTATTTGGTCTTAACTTGAGACTTGCACCGCTAATACTTGCGACAATCAATGTAATTTGGTTTTGGTCGTCCAGGGCTTTAACAGGTTCTGTGTACGCCTCTTCTGGGTATATTGAGAATCGTAGTGTATTGGGTGTGATGTCGAGATGGAAGTATCACTCCAGTAATAGTGGAGATGATGATCACGTATGATACAGAACTCGTTCTCTTATATGCTGCAGCTATCGGGATATTATGACTAGGTCATGTTTATCCGATTATAGAGACTGGTTACCAGAGATCTGATATGTGCTTTGTACGGGGCATACACATTTCCAGCCCCAGGCCTTGCACGTGACATCTGATACTGGATCGAGATACGCAATACTACGTATACTACGCCTGATATAGATCACATATTCCTGTAAGGATATTTCTGGAGAATTGGGTAGGCATGGCGTTTTGCTAGAAGCCGACCTTGTCTTGTAAATCGGTACAAACGTAGTACTAGGTACTTACGTTTTCGGATAGTTCGACGACCGGATTTACTGCCAACATATCTGGGGATCTCATGGGTCGCTTCCCGAAGATTCGCCGATGACATATGACTCGCACTTTATTAATCTGGGATTAATTACGGAGATATTTTATCTGGGATAAAATATTATATTTAAAGAGAGAATACGATTAATTTGGAATTAATAGATAAAATAATATATTCGATATATTATACGAAATTGGATTTCGACGCGGAATTAAATTTAGAATTTAATTCGGGCGAATGAGTTAATTTAGAATTAATTCGTTAGCGACGTGAATAGTGATTTTGCTAGGCATAATTATTTAATTACGTCGCAACGGAAAATTCGTTAATTTGGAATTAGCGAACCCGAGCCCGGGAGTGTTTGCGGACGCACTCGCATTTCGAATTCAAGTGCGGCCACAAGTCACATCAAGCGTCAAATCACTAGTCAATCGATTGATGTGATGTCTAGTCACTTTGAGTGACATGACAACTTGTCATTGTGATGTGAATAGTTGATGGAGGTGGTTGAGGCTTTATTGCTTTGACTTTTTGGTAGCAAAAATTGGTATTAGATTTTTGGAAAATCAATTACAATTTTTGGTAAAAAACCTAACACACTCTCTCTCTTTTTCTTCTCCAAAACTCTCGGCCAAGGGCCTCTTATTGCTATTCTTTTTCTGGTTTTCACCGTGAGATTGAAGGAGAAGCTAGGTGATTTTTACGGCAAAAATTACCGAGTGCTAGCACACTTCCGGGGTCTTGTGAAGGTGATAGGGAACCGCACTTGTGAGCATGGAATCCCACAAAGCTTGGAGCTTGGAGGGATCACCATTGCCGAATTCTTGGAGGATAAAAACAGCAGCAAAACCGTGAGCTCAAGGAGGGCACAAATTTTTTTGTTGTTCGTCGTATCGCTCAACCGATCGATGTAAGTATTCCGCAACTTCTTCGTGTATTCGCATGTATGTTTCATTGCTTTAATCGATCCTCGGGACCGTAGAAACTCTAACAATGGTATCAGAGCGAAGTTGAGCATGAAACTTGAATTTAGGGTTAAAATTGGGAAAATTGATTTTGAGCATGATTTGATAAAATTACTTGATTGTGTATGCTTAAATGATGTTTAATTGAAGTTGTATTGGATCAATTTCATGAAAAATGGATTGGATCAATTTTTCCCATTTTGGTTGGCTTGGCCGAATACCACATGCCCTAAATGTCTTGGTATTTTTTGTGTTTTTGATCATTGGATGACTTGAAACAATTGGGTAATGTTGATTTAAGATTCAATTGGATTGGATTTAAAATTGGACAAAAAATACCCTAATTACCGAGACAAAGAAAGCATGAAATGGGTTTGATTTTTGATCAATTGTGTTGGACACTAATTGTTGATAATGAGCATAATTAATTAGGCTAATTGATGTTTTGGAAATATTGATTTGGGTAATTTATTATGGCAATACACTTTGAATAATTAAATTGTGAAATTGGAATTTTAGAATTTAATTATGTTGGGCTTAAATTTGGAATTTGGCTTGTAAAGTTGTAATTGGGCTTAAATGGGCTTGGTTGTACCAAGATGGGTTTAGGCCCAATTGGGCCCAAAACCATATCCATAAAGTCCAATTATGACTAATAGACCTTAAAGAATTAATTGGGCCTAAATTGGTTTCTTGGCATATAAGGGTGATTCCTTAAATGGGATTTGGTATTTGGGTTTGACCCATGTTGACCAAAAGTCCATGCCTTAAGAAATTAATTAAAAGCCCATTGGACTTTAATTAAATTAACATTGGATGTTAATCGGGCTTTGAGACCCGTAACGATTAGATTTGGAATCTAAGTCATAAAGGTTCGTTAATAAAGTGTAATATTTAATTTGGAATTAAATAGTGAATTAGTATTAAATACATATTAAATTGGATTTAATGTTGTAGTTTAATTTAATTCAAGAATTCGTACTTTGAGTACTTATTCGCAAAACGAGTTTGACTCGCGAGCAAAATCAAATCGTTGTTTAAACATTGGATGGTCATTAATTATCAGATTAATTAATTGGATTAGATTGATTGATAACATGCTTGTGTGAATACATGGTTGCGATGCATGAATAATGTATATCGGATGGATATTAGATGGGTGGGGCAATTTTGGAAATTGTTGTAATAAATTTAGAATTTATTAATTGGACCTGCGTGTCCAGCCTATTACCTCCTTACTCTTTGTATTTCTCTTCTCACCTATTCCCCTCAATGTAAATGAGGTTTCTTTAGAAGTGTTATGTAACGGGTAGAAGTAATACTTGTGCTAGCGAGAGAGAGGAAATAGAGAGATTTGTTCTAGGAACAATGTTTAAGTATCCATCCGCGTATCATTATTTTTTTATTATATGCGCCTTATTATGTGTTTAGAATGCATGTTTAAGTGTGTATGATGATGAGACCTTAACAAAGATAATAAATTGGTTGCCAATTTGCACGCGAAAAACCCTCAAATAATATTAAGCGTTTTTCCTTCCATTGATGATTCTTACTCAAGATCCAAGACTGGCATTGGTTTGTTGGCCAAAGTAAAGGCCTTTGTCCGTCGAGGATGTGTTTGAATCACGAAGGCTTTGTTCCATATTGGTGTCTTGTCCAAGTTATGATTCGTTGGCCAAAGTCAAGATCACTTCTTGTCCATCGACATTGATTACGAAGCTTTCCATGGTCAATGGGTTCCGCTTAACTGGGATCACTAAGTTTGTTGTGCCAAAGCCAATGCTTAGTTGATTCAGAGGAAAAAGGTTAGGCAATATATTGGCATATATAAGATATATATTTCGGACTTGGATGTCCACCTACTGGATCTAGGAATTGGATGGGATCCAATTGATCTTAGAGATCTACCTAGTTAATTATCATACAATTTGTTGGCCAAAGTCAAGATTGTGTGTTATTTAACGGGATCCTAGCCCAATAGGAAACAAGGTTTCCCGAGTACTCCACAGAGGGTTAGAGGCTCGCCCAAAAATAGTGGGAGCAAGTATTAGATTTACAATATTCGTTTAGTTACTTGCCATACGCGCTCATTACAAATTATTCGTCAATAAATTAATTAGTTGGACTAATATTCAATAGTTGTTTTAATAAAACAGTTGGACTGTATTCAAACTATTCATTTATAGTTGATTATATAATTAGATTATAGTAATCAATATATTTGAATTTAATTGATCATTTATAGTTGATTTTATAATTGAATTATAGTAATCAATATAATTGAATTTAACCTATTAAATTATAGTTGATTATATAGTTAGACTATAGTAATCATTATAATAAGTAGTACCTAAAATCGTTGATTAAATAGTTGGACTATTAGAATCAAGATAATTGAAAGATTAGTGTTTAAAACATAATCCTGGGGAAAATGTATTTAAACGACTTTAATTTTCAAATTGGGAATAAACATCAGGATAGTCCTGGAAACTAATAAGTTACTTTATTTGATAAAATAACATATTAGGCCTAAGCCCGGAGTTAAGCAAATAGTAGAGCATGATATTTGGAATATTCATGTGATGATAACTTTAGTGCTTAATCCATTATGCTTGCCAAATAGACTCCTTAATTTCTTAATCAGAACTAAGGATTAGATCCTTAAAGTATGATAATGAAATTAAAGGATCTTCATAGATCTATCTTTAGATCTTAGAAGTAATAAATTGCAATAGTAAACTCTTGGAGAGTTATTGGCTATTCTCAAGGAGACAAAGCCAGAGTTTGCAATAAGGCAAGAAGTGCAAGGCACATCTTACTTCGATATTCTAGAAGGCCAAGGCTTGGCCAATGGCTTCTGAAATGTGGAATAAGGGCAAAGGCAAAATCATTATAATCTTCTGGAGAGATAAATGACATATCCCAAAATGTCTGCCTAAATTGTGGCAAACGGGATCGCGGAAGCGTGACTGCCATATGGACAAGGCAAACATGAAAGAATTGAAGACGACCAAGGCTCTGACTTCAAATATGTTTGTTATAAATATATGTTCGCAGCTAGTATTAAAATTGGATTTTATATGGATGTGGTACGTGGTACATAAATATGTACTGGTGTGCAGAATCTGCTATGAGCAGGATACTGACTTCAGATTGAGATTTATCCGTGTATTGGAAACGGGACGAAAGTCGACTGTTTTAACCGTAGATACCTAATTTTAGGAACTACCCTTCGGGTGTGTACTTAAATTAGGAAACTGTTAAAATGTAACTAGTTTGACTAGATACATTATCTCTATATCAGGGTTTAACCCGTTGCGGGAATACCTTTATTCTAGAACACTAAAGTGTTTTATTTTATAAAATGATATTGAGATAAACACATTAGATGTGAATAAAAGTATTATATTTTGAATATAAATAAATCTCAAACATATATAACATGACAAACAAATAGCTCGAACTGAATTAATCAATTGAAACTTTATTGTGGCATTGTTGTCTGGGACACAATTAAACAAGACTCGTATATCCAGACTTTCGAAGAGTGGGTACTAGGACGAATTTTATTCCAATCAAATAAAGTCTACGAATCTAGTTTATTGGGCAAAGTGCCTAAAACACCTTTTTACTTGGTAAAAGTGCAAGTGCCACCGATCTGTTAGCCCTGGTTCATAGTGACGTAGGTGGGCCCATATCTAGCTAGGCTAGATGTGGATATGAATATTTCGTAACCTTTACGGATGTGGCATCACATTATGGTTATATGTTTCTTTTGAAACATTAATCGGAAACTTTTAGAGTTTCGACACGAAATAAACAAACTGATCGGCTAAAGTATTAAAACATCACAGTTAGACCATGATGAAAATACTTAAGCAATAAGTTTCTCATATACTTGAAAGAGTATAGTATTCTTTCAATGAGGACTCCTCCCGGAACACGTCAGAATGACGGTGTGTCCAAACAGAGAAACCAAATTTTGTTGGACATGATAAGGTTAATCATGAGTCGCTCTGAGCTACCATTTCCTTCAAGGATAAGCATTTACAGTGCAAGACTTATTTTGAATAAGGTTCCATAAAATCTGTTTGACAGACTTCATATTAGATATGAACAGGAAAGAAATCAGGTTTTCTCATTCCTGAAGATTTGGGAATGCTAGGCATATGTTTGGATGATACCAAACTAAAACCCAAATCGGATAAGTGCCTCATAATGGTTATCCTAGGGAAACCAAAGTATAGTACTTATACAACTCACAAGAGAACAATGTAATTGTTGCTCACCATGCGGTTTTCCTAAGAGGAATACCTATATGCAGTGGTAAGTGGGAGGAAAGTAAAACTAGATGAAAATCGGAGTAATACTATTCCAGGCACCAATTCTTTAATGGAACACATATAGTTCATCAATGATGAAACTATACCAATAATCTTCGAATACACAAGAACCACGTAAGTCGGAGAGAGTTAGAAAACAACCTGGGTTATGGGTTTCTGATCTCACCTCACAAAGATGTCAATCTTATTGAGGAACACGAACTGACTACGTATGAGGAAGTGATACAAGGTATCAACTCCCTATTATGGCAAAGTTCCATGATGTCCGAAATGGATCTCATGTATACCAACTATGTTTGGACACTAGTTGATGTACCGAAAGGCATTGTGCCTATTGGTACTATAAGTCTTCAAGGAAGGCATACATGGAAGGCAACATACCAACGTACTAAGCTGGACTTGAAGCGAAAATGTATCGTTATCAACATTGTGTCGATTACGACGAAACCTTTTACCAGTTGCCATGGTTAAATCCATTTGGATAATGCTTGCTGATGTTGCATATTTCATTCATGAAATGTGGCAGCTGAATGCCAAAATTGCTTTCCTTAACGGAAACTTTTTGGAGGATGTTTAAAACATCCTGATGGTTTTGTCGTACCAAAACTAGCAAACAAGGTTTTCGGGTTATTCGATCCATGGATGGATTGAAGCAAGCATAGAGTTCTTGGAATTATCGTTTTGGTGTAATCATAATGGTGTATGATTTAATTCAAAACGAAAATGATTCTTGTGTATATAAGAGGGTTAGTGGGAGCGCACTGACAGTGAAAGTCCTAAATAATAATGACATATAATTTCTTGGAAATGATATTCCCATAATATAATCGGTGAAGGCTTGGCTTTCAAAAATTCTCCGTAGGATTCTTGGGAGAAACAACCTTTATTCTAGGAATAAGGATCTACTAGGATAGATCTAAAAGTTGTTAATAATCTCCGAGAAATCGTACATTGAAAAATGTACGCGACCTGATGTCTCATATACTTTGAGCATATAGAGTCACAATCGGGCCAATCCAAGTGATAGTCATTGGATTGATGTTAATAACATCCTTTAGTATCTTAGAGGAACTAAGGATGTTGTCTTATACTATGGAGAATGAGAACTTAAGTGACTGGGTTCACTGCTGCAAGTTTCCTAACCGATAAAAACGACTATAAGTCGTAACAACTGTACTATACAGTTTGAATAACGTAACAGTGAGCTGGAAATCTTCCAAGCAATATACTGTTACCGAATAAACAACAAAAGCGGGTTATTGCTGCAGCTGAGGCAGCAATAGAAGCCTTCTGGATTGATATAAATCTAAATCTATTAGATTATATTAATTCTGTTAGCAGCTGAGCTAGGCTACAACGCAAGCTAAAGAATTAATGGTCTCATCAACGATCCAGATATATACATCATTATTCATCTGATTCGTTCGGATCATACATCATGGTGATGTGATAATCGAATAAATCACATCAGATGATAATCATGCAAATCCGCTGACGAAAGTCTTTTCTCAGTAATTTGAGTGAACCGTACATAGTTCGGGTGTAAGACACTTGAGTGACTGACTATAGGCCAAGTGGGAGATTGTTGGACAATTATGACCCATAGCGTCACTATTTGTACAGATCATGGTGTTGTTGTACAAATTAACTATGTGACAAAGGAAATTGCTCTTTTATCTTTTGTGATTAGATCACCAAGATATATAAATGATGAAAGGTCCATATGATTAGTTCTGGATTGAGATGATATGAGACATTATCAATCCGCGATGGTTTAATCATTAAATATCCCTAGTCAGAGTATTATCGAGATCGGACATCGATAATACGTAAAAGACTAGTATTACACTTGTGCGCGTTGTGAGGGCATAACGACATAGTTCTCATATATTTGGGTATAGGATACTCATGCAAGTGTAGTAGGAGGTTGTGTTTTACCGATGGTACATAAAAAGGATTCGCTTTGGATAGACCCCTCGGAATTCCATTGGTAGTATTACTATGTGTCTATGGAAGTCCGAATTAGGGTAGGTGTATTTGGTCTTAACCTGAGACTTGCACCGCTAATACTTGCGACAATCAATGTACTTTGGTTTTGGTCGTCCATGGCTTAACAGGTTCTGTGTACGCCTCTTCTAGGTATATTGAGAATCGTAGTGTTTGGGTGTGATGTCGAGATGGAAGTATCACTCTAGTAATAGTGGAGATGATGATCACGTAGGATACAGAACTCGTTCTCTTATATGCTTGCAGCTATCGGGATATTATGACTAGGTCATGTTTATCCGATTATAGAGACTAGTTACCAGAGATCTGATATGTGCTTTGTACGGGGCAGACACATTTCCAGCCCCAAGCCTTGCACGTGACATCCGATACTGGATCGAGATACGCAATACTACGTATAATACGCCTGATATAGATCACATATTCCTGTAAGGATATTTCTGGAGAATTGGGTAGGCATGGCGCTTTGCTAGAAGCCAACTTTGTCTTGTAAATCGGTACAAATGTAGTACTAGGTACTTACGTGTTCGGATAGTCCGACGACCGGATTTACTGCCAACATATCCGGGGATCTCATGGGTCGCTTCCCAAAGATTCGCCGATGACGTATGACTCGCACTTTATTAATCTGGGATTAATTAGTAGAAAGAGAAAATTAATCTGGGATTAATTACAGAGATATTTTATCTGGGATAAAATATTATATTTAAAGAGAGAATACGATTAATTTAGAATTAATCGATAAAATAATATTTTCGATATATTATACGAAATTGGATTTCGACGCGAATTAAATTAGAATTTAATTCGGGCGAACGAGTTAATTTAGAATTAATTCGTTAGCGACGTGAATAGTGATTTTGCTAGGCATAATTATTTAATTACGTCGCAACAGAAAATTCGTTAATTTGGAATTAGCGAACCCGAGCCCAGGAGTGTTTGCGGACGCACTCGCATTTCGAATCAAGTGCGGCCACAAGTCACATCAAGCGTCGAATCACTACTCATATCGATTGATGTGATGTCTAGTCACTTTGAGTGACATGACAACTTGTCATTGTGATGTGAATAGTTGATGGAGGTGGTTGAGGCTTTATTGCTTTGACTTTTTGGTAGCAAAAATTGGTATTAGATTTTTGGAAAATCAATTACAATTTTTTGTAACAGCCTAACACACTTCTCTCTCTCTTTCTTCTCTCCAAAACTCTCGGCAAATGGCCTCTTCTTGCTATTCTTTTTCTGGTTTTCACCATGAGATTGAAGGAGAAGCTAGGTGATTTTTGCGGCAAAAATTACCGAGTGCTAGCACACTTCCGGGGTCTTGCAAAGGTGATAGGGAACCGCACTTGTGAGCATGGAATCACACAAAGCTTGGAGCTTGGAGGGATCACCATTGCCGAATTCTTGGAGGACAAAAACAGCGGCAAAAATGTGAGCTCAAGGAGGGCACAAATTTTTTTGTTGTTCGTCGCATCGCTCAACCTATCGATGTAAGTATTCCGCAACTTCTTCATGTATTCGCATGTATGTTTCATTGCTTTAATCGATCCTCGGTGTTGGAGTTCTATGGCCCCGAGGATCGAATAACAAGCATAAAACACATGTACGAATACAACGAGGGAGTTACGGAATACTCACATCGATCGGTTGAGCGACGCAGCAATGAACAAAAATTAGTTTTCTGCCCACTGGAAGTCACGACAGTGAGCTACAATTTGGTCTCCATTTTCGGCCATGGATCCTCCATGACAGCTCCAAGCTTTGTCGTGGTGATTCCAAGCTCATGGGTGGACTTCCCTATCACCTTCGCATGTCTCTCGGAGTGCTAGCTCTTGATGATTTTGGCATAAAATCACCACACTTTTGCTTCCCTTGCTCTCGGTTTTCTGCCTGAAACAGAAGAACAAGAACAGCCCCTCCATGGGCGTGAGAGATGAGAGGAATTGGAAGAGAGAGAGAGATTTTTTGTATTCGATTAATTGTTTTCTAAAAACTATTAAAACTATACCAAATACCACTTTCAAAAAGTCAAAATGAATTTGGCTCCAAAAATGGCATTAAATGCTATCCACTAACTCACATCAATCACAAGTGACATATTGTCAATCACTCAAAGTGGCTTATGATTTGACGATTGATGCGACTAGCGATTTGACGCTTGATTTGACTTGCGTGCCGTACTCGAATTCAAAATGTGAATGCGCTCGCAAACAATCCCGGGCTCGGGTTTGCTAATTCCAAATTAACGAATTTTCCGTTGCGACGTAATTAAATGATTATGCCTAGCAAAATCACTATTCACGTCGCTAACGAATTAATTCTAAATTAACTCGTTCGCCCGAATTAAAATCTAATTTTAATTCCGCGTCGAAATCCAATTTCGTATAATATATTGAATATATTATTTTATCGATTAATTCCAAATTAATCGTTATCTCTCTTTAAATGATATTTTATCCCAGATAAAATATCTCCGCAATTAATCCCAGATTAATTTTCTCTCTCATCTAATTAATCCCTGATTAATTAAAAGTGCGAGTCATACGTCATCGGTGAATCTTCGGGAAGCGACCCATGAGATCCCCGGATATGTTGGCAGTAAATACGGTCGTCGGACTATCCAAACACGTAAGTACCTAGTACTACGTTTGTACCGATTTACAAGACAAGGTTGGCTTCTAGCAAAGCGCCATGCCTACCCAATTCTCCAGAAATATCCTTACAGGAATATAAGATCTATATCAGGCGTAGTGTACGTAGTATTGCGTATTTCGATCCAGTATCGGAAGATCACATACAAGGCTTGGGGCTGGTACAGTGTCTTCCCCGTATGAAGCTGTAGGCATTACATTTTTGCATGTGAAACCCGATGATGAGTCTCATTTGGAGGCACTACCTTTTAAGTCACGGAAGCCGCGGGAAACGGACGTCGGAAGGGAAAAGATGGAAATCAGTACTTTGTCGAATTTTACTAGCTTGTTTAGCTTCGGGCTCGCTGGGGAACCTCCGTTTTAAAGCACATTTAGCCTAAAAAAATCCGCAAACCACATAACCTTGTCCACACAAACCAAACCCACCAACCAAAGGCCCACACGCCCCAACCAAGGCCCACACGCCCATTCACCCTAAAATACACACAAATTAAATCAAATATTAATTAAATTAAACATTAACTAAATAAAATATTAATTAATTGATATACCAAATTAAATAAGACATAAAATATAATTATACCAAATTAAAATATTGTAACTTCCTAACTTAAAATATTATATACCTAACTTAACAAATTGCATGCCTAATTAAAATCAATCATAACCAATTAAAAATATTGACTTCCTAATCTAACAAATTGTATTCCTAACCAAGCCAATCAAATATTCAACCTTCCTAATCTAAACCTTTTTTGTCCCCCATCAAATCCTCTTTTTAATGCCAAAATCCCTTCCTTGTGAGACAAGAAGAAGCCATAGCCCTTGTCTATATAAACAACCCCTAACCAAGTCATTCCCCCCGACACACATTATTGATTCACGGCAAAGAAACAAACATTAAACCCAAAACACTCTCCCTCTCTCGGCCTCACAACTCTCTCAAAACAAACAAACGAATAAGCCCTTGCCTTCACGCCAAAATAAACCCTAACGAACCTTCATCTTTCTCTTCTCACGAACACATAACAAATAAACACCTCAATGCCTTGACGTTTCTCTCTATCACATCCACCATTCACTATACCTAAGCCAATAACCAAGAAACCGAATCTCTCATGTTTCTCTCTCTCTCAACTTGAATGGCACCACGTAAGGTATGAACACCTCACGATCTCCCTCTCTCACCACCGACTCACACAATCGACCAAGTCACTTTGATGCAGCCCATACGTAAATAATAAAGTAACCATGTACCATCCACTCACTTAGCTTCATCACGCCCTTTAAACCCCACTCTCTTCATATCACTCACTGCCCCTCACGTTACTTCCACATTCAAGCCATCTCCACGTGAAGCACCCCCCTGACCTAGCAAATCAATGCACATTCACACACATGCCTAAGCCGACAACAAATAAAGCCACAAATTGACACCTAGCGCACAGACCAAAACCCTTAAAACAACCCCTATTTCACCCCTTAAAACCGCAAAGAACCAACAGCAAAACAGCGAGGAAACAGCAGCAAAACAGAGTCAAAACAGTAGGTTGAGCAGCGAAACAGCGAGGTAAAACGCAAACCAGTGAACCAAAAAAGTTGCGGAGTGATAGCCCTTCCGACGGCCGTGAAACGCGAGTCCGAAAGTCGAAATAAAAGGTTAGACCTGAGGGTATTTTCCACATTCGTTTTCTGTTTTATTTTCATTATTTATTGAGTATTGTTAGCATGATTGTTATGTTAAAATGCATGTTGTGGCCCTTGAGTAGATAAATATGCATGGATTACGAAATATTGTATGTTGTGGCTTTGGAATAAAATGAAAGATGTGTCAACTCTTGCGGTATATCGGATGGAAACTCGGACATAAATTTCATAGCCGATTCCGAATGGACGGTAGTATGATCTGTACTCGGGATACAATTCCACGTACCGCTTGAGTAAACGGCACCTTCTTTTGTTTTATGTTGCTTTGATTTATTTATTATTCGTCATTTAAATTCCACATGTTACTTGTTTATGTAATTATGTGATCGAGTGCATGGGCTTAATAAGTCGGATTAAAGGTCCCCTATTTGGAGGGGTTAAAATCTTTTACCACGATGCTTTGCCGCGCCGGTTGATGTGTGTTCGGTTGGATGTAAGATATGTCCAATCAGGCATACTAAGTTTGATATTATTGTCTTTATTCTTTGTATGCATGATGCGATCGAGCGCATGGGCTTAGTAAGTCGGATTAAAGGTCCCCTATTTTGAGGGGTTAAAATCATTTACCACGATGCTTTGCCGCGCCGGTTGATGTATATTCGTTTGAATGTAAGATGTGTTCAATCATGTATACGAAGTTTCATATAGTTATCATTGTCTTTGTACGCATTGTAATGAAAGGCGCATGGGCTTATTTTGTTGGATTAAAAGGTTCTCCATTTGGGGGAAGAAAAGCCTAAAAGGCTACCTTTACCACGATATTTGTCGTGTCTTTCATCTATTGATTGCATCATTTACCTTAGTCTTGGCTTAACGTAGTATAATTCATATATCCATGTTATGATAGCATTTGAGTATTATTTCTTGTAGTATATCGGATGGAAACCCAGACATAAATTCCGTAGCCGATTCCGAATGGACGGTAATGCGGTCTGTACTTGGGATACAATTCCACGTACCACTTGGAAAAGTGCTCACATGTGTGTTTGTGTCCATATTAGTTATCTTCTTTTGCACCACGTCATAGCATGCTTACTTTAATGCCTAATTGCATCCTTAAGTGTCTTTTTGCATTATGTACTTAGTTGACTCTTTTATTTATGCATGGACATGTAATGGCTATTTGTTTATGATATGTCTATGAAATCACATGTTCGCAATTATTTGATTCGCCTTTATGTGTGCTTGTGTGGTTAATGTGTGCTTGTGTTTCCATAAATATAATATGCCAATGAAGTTGTATGTTCGTTGCTACTTTGATGTATTTTCAAGAATGAAATCTTAGATGTGAAATATATGCAAATTTAAGTGTAAGTTTTATTTTTGTGCATATGGATTTAGAAGCATGATACTCTTGGAAATAAGTGTTACTTAAGCTTGATTAAATTATTACACAAATCCTTTCATTACAAGTGACATAAGTAAGGGACCATTCCGAACCCAACGGTTTGAGGTCTTCCCTTGCGAGGGGTGAGTGGGGCCTTAAATCTCATTTTCCCAGTTTACACCGGGTGGCGACTCCATTATTCTCCGGTTTAGTCCCCTGTGGCTACTCCGTACTCCTGACCGGGCCGTGAGCCTGAGACAGCATGCGTCGCCCAGTTTCTGTGTCCCACAGAAGCATATATCGGATTACGAGCAACTGGTCTCTTTATTATCGGATAATCATGACCAAGTCATATTATCCCAATGGTTGCAACCCTTTAGAGAACCAGTTCTGTATCCCTACGCGATCATCATCTCCATATGACTGGAGTGATACTTCCTTCTTGACATCACACCCAACACACTACGATTCTCAATATACCCAGCAGAGGCGTACACAGAACATGTTAAAGCCCTGGATGACCAAAACCAAAGTATATTGATTATCGCAAGTATTAGCGGTGCAAGTCTCAAGTTAAGACCAAATAAACCTACCCTGATTTCGGACTTCCATAGACACATAGTCATACTACCAATGGAATTCCGAGGGGGTCTATCCAGAGCGAAGCTGTTTCCCGTACCATCGGTAAAACACAACCTCCTATTACACTTGCATGAGTATCATATACCCAAATATATGAGAACTATACCGTTATGCCCTCACAACGCGCACAAGTGTAATACTAGTCTTTTATGCATTTATCGATGTCCAATCTCGATAATACTCTGACTAGGGATATTTAATGATTTATCATTCGTGGACTGATACTGTCTCATATCATTCTCAATCCAGGAACAAATCATAAGGACCTCCTATCATTTATACATCTTGGTGATCTAATCACAAATGATAAGAGTGCAATCTTCTTTGTCACATAGTTAATTTGTACAACAACACCATGATCTGTACAAATAGTGACGCTATGGGTCATAATTGTCCAACAATCTCCCACTTGGCCTATAGCCAGTCACTCGAGTGTCTAACACCCGAACTATGTACGGTTGGCTCAAACTGCTGAGAAAAGGCTTTTGTATGCGGATTTGCATGATTATCATCTGATGCGATTTATTCGATCATCACATCGCCACGATGTATGATCCGAACGAATCAGATGAATATCGAAGTATGTATCTGGATCGTTGATGAGACCATTAATTCTTTAGCTTGCGCTGTAGCCTAGCTCAGCTGCTAATAGAACTATATCTAATCTAATTAGATTTATTATCGACCCAAATGGCTTCTATTGCTGCCTCAGCTGCAGCAATAACCCGCATTTGTTGTTTATTCGGTAACAATATATTGCTTAGAAGATTTCAAGCTCACTGTTCCGTTATTCAAACTTTATAGTACCGTTTGCGACTTATAGTCATTTTATCGGGTTAGGAAACTTGCTACAGTGATCCCAGTCACTTCAAGTTCTCCTTCTCCATAGTTTAAGATAGCATCCTTAGATCTCTAAGATACTAATATGTTCTTAATTTCAATCCAGTGACTATCACTTGGATTGGCCTGTTTGTGACTGCATATGCTCAAAGCGTATGAGACACCAGGTCGCGTACATTTTTCAATGTACGATTTCTCGGAGAGTTTTCTCGAAAGCCAAGCTTTCACCGATTGTAATTTAATGGGAATATCATTTCCAAGAAATGACATATTATCATTATTTATATAGGACAGCCATTGTCAGTGCGCTCCCACTAACCTCCTTATATACACAAGAATCATTTCGTTTTGAATTAAATCATAAACTATTATGATTACATCAAAACGATAATTCCAAGAACCTAATGCTTGCTTCAATCCAAACATGGATCGATTAACCTACAAACCTTGTTTGCTAGTTTTGGTACGACAAAACCGTCAGGATGTTGTA
The DNA here is from genome assembly GCA_019454045.1 of Zanthoxylum bungeanum. Classification (NCBI taxonomy): domain Eukaryota; kingdom Viridiplantae; phylum Streptophyta; class Magnoliopsida; order Sapindales; family Rutaceae; genus Zanthoxylum; species Zanthoxylum bungeanum. Next base: position 41,381 of record SKCR01015491.1, read on the forward strand.
AATATCCTCCAAAAGATTTCCTTTTCAGGAAAGTGATTTTCCTGTTAAGCTGACATATTTCATAAATGAAACATGCAGCATTAGCAAGCATTATCCAAATGGATTCACCGTGGCAACAGGTAAAAGGTTAATTCGTAATCAACACAATGTTGATAACGATACCTTTCCGCTAAAAGCCTAGCTTTATGTGTTGGTATGTTGTCATTCATGTATGTCTTCCTTGAAGATTTATATAGTACCAATAGGCACAATGCCTTGCGGTACAACAACTAGTATCCAAACTAAGTTGATATACATGGAATCCATTTCGGATTCATGGCACTTTGCCATATTAGGGAGTCGATACCTTGTATCACTTCCTCATACGTAGTCAGTTGGTATTCCTCAATAAGATTGACATCTTTATGAGGTGAGATCAGAAACCCATACCCCAGGTTGTTTTTCTGACTCCCTCCGACTTACGCGGTTCTTGTGTATTTGAAGATTAATGGTATAGTTTCATCCTTGATGAACTATCTGTGTTCCATTAAGGAATAGGTGTCTGGAATAGTATTACTCCGATTTTCATCGAGTTTTACTATCCTCCCACTTACCACTGCATTTCGATATTCCTCTTAGGAAAACCGCATGGTGAGCAACAATTAAATTGTTCTTTTGTGGGTTGTATAAGTACTATACTTCGGTATCCCTAGGATAACCTACAATTGGCACTTATCCGATTTGGGTTTTAGTTTGGCATCATCCAAACATATGCCTAGCATACCCAAATATTCAGGAATGAGAAAACCCAGTTTCTTTCCTGTTAATATCTAATATGAAGTCTGTCAAACAGATTTTTATGGAACTTTATTTAAAATAAGTTCTGCACTGTTTATGTGTATCCGTTGAAGGAAATGGTAGCTCAGAGCGACTCATGATTAACCTTATCATGACCAACAAAATTCGGTTACTCTGTTCGGACACACCGTTAGGATGACGTGTTCCGGGAGGAGTCCTCATTAAAAGAATACTATACTCTTTCAAGTATATGAGAAACTTATTGCTTAAGTATTTTCATCATGGTCTAACCGTGATGGTTTAATACTTTAGCCGATCTGTTTGTCTATTTTGTGTCGAAAACTGTAAAGTTTCTGATTTTTGTTTCAAAAGAAACACATAACCATAACACGATGCCACATCCGTAAAGGTCACGAAATATTCATATCCACATCTAGCCTAGCTAGACATGGGCCCACTTGCTTCACTATGAACTAGGGCTAACAGATCGGTGGCATTTGCACTTTTACCGAGTAAATAGTGTTTTAGGCACTTTGCCCAATAAACTATATTCGTAGACTTTATTTGAATGGAATCAAATTAGTCCTAGTACCCACTCTTCAAAAGTGCGGATATACGAGTCTTGTTTGATTGTGTCCCAGACAACAATGCCACAATTAGTCTCTTCTCATCAAATCAGTTCGAGCTATTTGTTTATCATGTTGTACGTTTGAGATTTATTTATATTCAAAATATAAATTCTATTATTCACATCTAATGTGTTTATCTCAATATCATCTTTATATAATGAAACACTTTAGTGTTCTAGAATATAAAGGTTCACCCGCAGCGGGTCAAACACTGATATAAAGATAATGTATCTAGTCAAACTAGTTATATTATAACAGTTTCCAAATTTAGGTACACACCCGAGGGTAGTTCCTAAAGTTAGGTATCTACGGTTAAAACAGCGACTTTCGTCCTGTTTCCGATTCACAGATTAATCTCAACTGAAGTCAGTATCCTACTCATAGCAGATTCTGAACATCAGCACATATTTATGTACCACACTAAGTATTTAAAATCCAATTTTAATATTAGTAGTGAACATATTTATGACAAACATATTTGAAGTCAGAGCCTTGCCCGTTCTTCAATTCCTTCATGTCTGTTTTGTCCAAACGGCAGTCACGCTTCCGCGATCCCGTTTGCCATAATTTAGGCAGACATTTTGGGATATGTCCTTTATCTTCCCAGAAGACTATAATGATTTTGCCTTTGCCGAATTCCACATTCCAGAAGCCTTTGGCCTAGCATTGGCTGACTAGAATATCGAAGTAAGGTGCGCCTTACGCTACTTGCCTAATTGCAAACTTTGACTTTGTCTCCTTGAGAATAGTCATTAACTCTCCAAGAGTTTATTATTGCAAATTTAGTACTTCTAAAATCTAAGTAAGATTTATGAAGATCCTTCAATTTCAATATCATACTTTAAGAATCTAATCCTTAGTTCTGATAAAGAAATTAAGGAGTCTATTTGGCAAGCTTAATGGATTAAGCATTTAAGTTATCATTACATAAATCTTCCAAAGATTATGCTCTACTATTTGCTTAATTCCGAGCTTAGGCTTAATATGTTATTTTATCAAATAAAGTAACTTATTAGTTTCGAGGACCATCCTAAAATTTTATTCCCAATTTGAAAAATTAAACCATTTAAATACATTTTCCCTAGGATTATGTTTTAAATGTCATCTTTCAATTATATCTTGATTCTAATAGTCCAACTATTTAATCAACGATTTTCGGTACTATTTATTATAATGATTATTATAGTCCAACTATTTAATCAACTATAATTTAATTTGTTTGAATACAGTCCAACTGTTTGTTAAAACAACAATTAAATATTAGTCCAACTAACATTTAATTTATTTAACGAATGAAATTTGTTTGATTGAGCGCGTATGGCAAGTAATTAAACGAATATTGCAAATTCAATTCTTGCCTCCCACTATTTTTCGGCGAGCCTCTAACCCTATGTCGAGTACTTGGGAAACCGTGTTTCCTAGTGGGCTAGGATCCCGTTAAATATCACACAATCTTGACTTTGGCCAACAAATTGTATGATAATTAACTATGTAGATCTCTAAGATCAATTGGATCCAATCCAATTCCTAGATCCAGTAGGGGGACATCCAAGTCCGAAACATATATCTTATATATGCCAATATATTACCTAACTTTTTTCCTCTGAATCAACTAAGCCTTGGCTTTGGCACAACAAACTTAGTGATCCCAGTCAAGAGTGACCCATTGACCATGGAAAGCTTCGTAATCAATGTCGATGGACAAGAAGTGGTCTTGACTTTGGCCAACAAACCACAACTTGGACAAGACACCGATATGGAACAAAGCTCTCGTGATTCAAACACATCCTCGACGGACAAAGGTCTTGACTTTGGCCAACAAACTAATGCCAGTCTTATATCTTGAGTAAGAATCACTCAATGGAAGGAAAAACGCTTAATATTTTGTGAGGGTTTTTCGAGTGTAAATTGGCAACCAATTTATTATCTTTGTTAAGGTCTCATTATCATACACCCTTAAACATGCATTCTAAATACATAATAAAGCGCGTATAATAAAATAATAATGATATGTGGATGGATACTTAACACATTGATCCTAGATCAAATCTCTCCATTTCCTCTGTCTCCTGCTAGCACAAGTATTTACTTCTACCCGTTACACTACACTTCTAAAGAAACCTCATTTACATTGAGGGGAATAGGTGAAAAGAGAATACAAAGAGTAAAGAGGTAATAGGCTGGACACGCAGGTCCAATTAATAAATTCCAAATTTATTACAACAATTTCTAAAATTGCCCCACCCATTTAATATCCATCCGATATACATTATTCATGCATTGCAACCATGTATTCACACAAGCATATTATCAATCAATCTAATCAAATTAATTAATCTGATAATTAATGACCATCCAATGTTCAAACAACAATTTGATTTTGCGCGAGTCAAACTCGTTTTGCGAATAAGTACTCAAAGTACGAATTCTTGAATTAAATTAAACTACAAAATTAAATCCAATTCAATTTGTATTTAATACTCATTCACTTATTTAATTCCAAATTAAATATTACACTTTATTAATAAATCTTTTACGATTTAAATTCCAAATTTAATCGTTACGGGTCTCAAAGCCCGATTAACGTCCAACGTTAATTTAATTAAAGTCCAATGGGATTTTAATTAATTTCTTAAAGCGTGGACTTTTGGTCAACTAGGGTCAAACCTAATAACCAAAGCCCAATCAGGGAGTAACCCCATAAGCCTAGAAATCAATTTAGGCCCATTAGGCACAATTAAACTTTAAAGGTCCATTAGTCGCATTTGGGCTTTATGGAGGCGGTTTTGGGCCGAATTGGATCCAACCAATTTTGCCTAAACCTAACTTAGTACAACCAAGCCCAATAAGCCCATTTACAACATTCAAGCCCAATTTTACAAAATAGGCCCAAAATAATTAAATTACAAAAACTCAATTTCACAATTTAATTACACAAAGTGTATTACACAATTAATTACCCAAATCAATATTTCCAAAACACAAATTTGTACAATTAATCATGTTTATCAAGATTAAATCATTCCAACATAATTTAACAAAAATCAAACCCAAACATGATTCTAACTCATCCAATGATTAAAATCAAAAATCAAAAATCACCAAGACATTAGAGCTAGTTGACATTCGGCCAACACAACAATATTGGGGAAAATTGTTCCAAACAAAATTTCTTGAAATTGATCCAATCAATCATCAATTAAACACATTTAAGCATATTCATTCATCCAATTTCATAAAATCATGCTCAAATATAATTTACCCAAATTTTAAGCCCTAATCAAATTTCATGTTTTTCAATCGCTCTGATACCATTGTTGGAGTTCTACGGCCCCGAGGATCGAATAACAAGCATAAAACACATGTACGAATACAACGAGGGAGTTACGGAATACTCATATCAATCGGTTGAGGGACGCGGCAAAGAACAAAAATTTAGTTTTCTGCCCACTGGAAGTCACGGCAGTGAGCTGCAGTTTGGTCTCCATTTTCGGCCATGGATCCTCCATGAAAGCTCCAAGCTTTGTCGTGGTGATTCCAAGCTCATGGGTGGACTTCCCTATCCCCTTCGCATGTCTCTCGGAGTGCTAGCTCTTGATGATTTTGCCACAAAATCACACACACTTTTGCTTCCCTTGCTCTCGGTTTTCTGCCAGAAACAGAAGAACAAGAACAGCCCCTCCATGGGCGTGAGAGATGAGAGGAATTGGAAGAGAGAGATAGATTTTTGTATTAGATTAATTGTTTTCTAAAAACTATTAAAACTATACCAATACCACTTTCAAAAAGTCAAAATGAATTTGGCTCCAAAAATGGCATTAAATGCTATCCACCAACTCACATCAATCACAAGTGACATATTGTCAATCACTCAAAGTGACTTATGATTTGACGCTTGATGCGACTATCGATTTGATGCTTGATTTGACTTGCGTGCCGCACTCGAATTCGAAATGTGAATGCGCTCGCAAACAATCTCGGGCTTGGGTTCGCTAATTCCAAATTAACGAATTTTCCGTTGCGACGTAATTAAATGATTATGCCTAGCAAAATCACTATTCACGTCGCTAATAAATTAATTCTAAATTAACTCGTTCGCCCGAATTAAAATCTAATTTTAATTCCGCGTCGAAATCCAATTTCGTATAATATATCGAATATATTATTTTAACCGATTAATTCCAAATTAATCATTATCTCTCTTTAATGATATTTTATCCCAGATAAAATATCTCTGCAATTAATCCTAGATTAATTTTCTCTCTCATCTAATTAATCACAGATTAATTAAAAGTGCGAGTCATACGTCATCGGTGAATCTTCGGGAAGCAACCCATGAGATCCCCGGATATGTTGGCAGTAAATACGGTCGTCGGACTATCCGAACACGTAAGTACCTAGTACTACGTTTGTACCGATTTACAAGACAAGGTTGGCTTCTAGCAAAGCGCCATGCCTACCCAATTCTCCAGAAATATCCTTACAGGAATATAAGATCTGTATCAGGCGTAGTATACGTAGTATTACATATTTCGATCCAGTATCGGATGATCACATGCAAGGCCTGGGGCTGGTACAGTGTCTGCCCCGTACGAAGCATATATCGGATTACGAGCAACTAGTCTCTTTATTATCGGATAATCATGACCAAGTCATATTATCCCGATGGTTGCAACCCTTTAGAGAACCAATTCTGTATCCCTACGCGATCATCATCTCCATATGACTGGAGTGATACTTCCGTCTTGACATCACAACCAACACACTACGATTCTCAATATACCCAGCCGAGGCGTACACAGAACCCGTTAAAGCCCTGGACGACCAAAACCAAAGTATATTGATTGTCGCAAGTATTAGCGGTGCAAGTCTCAAGTTAAGACCAAATACACCTACCCTGATTTCGGACTTCCATAGACACATAGTCATACTACCAATGGAATTCTGAGGGGGTCTATCCAGAGCGAAGCTGTTTCCCGTACCATCGGTAAAACACAACCTCCTATTACACTTGCATGAGTATCATATACCCAAATATATGAGAACTATACCGTTATGCCCTCACAACGCGCACAAGTGTAATACTAGTCTTTTACGCATTTATCGATGTCCAATCTCGATAATACTCTGACTAGGGATATTTAATGATTTATCCTTCGTGAACTGATACTGTCTCATATCATTCTCAATCCAGGAACAAATCATAAGGACCTCCTATCATTTATACATCTTGGTGATCTAATCACAAATGATAAGAGTGCAATCTCATTTGTCACATAGTTAATTTGTACAACAACACCATGATCTGTACAAATAGTGACGCTATGGGTCATAATTGTCCAACACTCGGGAGCGTAGAAACTCCAACAATCACATCATACAAGGTGCCTCCATTCTCATGTCTCCACATGACGATCCTGGATCAAGATCGCCATACAATTATAGAATGGATCGCAGCTATAGATAAACCACAAACAAAGTACCAGCTTTGTTTTCTCTCTATAGACTATTTTAGATTATTAACTTCAGACTTAAATCATCATGTGTATGACACTTATACACTAAGTCTGAAGGTACATGAGTAATCTAGGGTAATCAAGATAATTTACAATATGCTATATTAAACAAAAACTTTGATAAATGAATAATGCATCATTTTATTTCATAAGATATAATACTGTTTATATTACATGAAGCTCTATGGCATATATCCCAACACGAGATGGGCTCATAACAAAAAGCTCGGTCCTAGACTTAAACATTACAAAAAATTAATTATTAATCCCTAAATTTTTTATTCTTAGGTTGATGCATATGCCTTTGAGGAATAATACTCTATTTTTGACTTCTTCTAAGAAGTTGAAGAAGATTAAAATGGGAAAAAATAAGATAACAAAGAAAGACTCCAAGAAACCCGTAAAGCATAAAACTGCAAGACCATATGTAGCTAATGATGCATGTCTACATGCAAGAAGTCTGGACATTGGAAGAAATATTGTCCATATTTGAAAGAAAAAATAGAACCCTCAGGTACGTTTTGTATTTTTCATATTATTGACATCTTTTTGGCCTTAGATGCAAATAGTGGCTGAGTGTTAAACATCGACAGTCCCACTTATATTTGTAACTCCATATAGGTCATAAAGGTTAAAAGAAGGCTTAATAGAGGGGATATCCAGCTTAGAGTTGGCAATGACGAGACATTGGATGTCGAGGCCATATGAACAATTATTTTAGATCTCACTAATGAATGTAAAATAGTCTTACATGACTGTTATTATATACCATCTCGAATTAGACAGATTATCTCGTTATCTGTATTGAATAGAGAGATATATAATATAAACATTAAATATGGTATTTTATGTTTGCATAATTATAATGACTCAAAATCTCATAACCGATTGGACTAGTAATTTGATATTAGGGAATAATTTTTTCCCGAGCGGTAGCGAATGAATTTGGAGATGGCATAAATGCTCGATTTTAGTCGCAATATTTATAATACTTGAGTTAAATCATTAGGGTCCGGAAAGAATTATAAGATTTGGACCAATACCATTATGTTTAATACATGCTTATTTATACCTAGACTTCTGGACATTTGTTAACAAGGCTTATATATACTCCATATTTCTCTTCTTTCTTCTCTTCTTCTTCGAAGATATACTCCATAGCTTGTTGCAGAAAATTTCCTTCCTCTAATCCAAATTCTAGTGTTTTAAACCCATATGCAAGTATGGAAATGGTGAAAGAAAGCTTAGGGAATTCTATTTGTGAAGAAATAATTTGATTCAAGGTGAGAAAGATAAAGACCCATATCTTGATTTACTGAATTTTGATGAATTGAAGTTTGAAGAGTATTGGTAGCTTGAGTTTAGTGATGTGTTTATGGTTATTGAGTTGGAAAAGTTGAGGGTTGTGAAACCCCCAATTTGTGTAATCCCTAAGTGTGAAACTAAGTTGGGGTTTAAAAAATGGTTTTGAGATGATGATTAAGGATTACTGGGTGATATGTTGTGTATTTGTCGTGGCTATGGCTTATGTTGTATTATGGAAATTGTGTGTATGTGAGACTGTAATTAGGTCTTGGAAATGGTCTAGTATCGCGACACGCACTCCCTGGCGTCGCGACGCGTACTGGAAATTTAGTGCATGGGTAATTCTGGGTGTTGAGAGTCGTGAGGCCCTTGAGGCAGCGTCGCAAAATAGAGAGGACTTACTGCCTCAATTCTTCTTCACGGCTTCGCGACACCCAACCCTCGGCATCGCGACGCGTTGCTAAATTCTCAAGGTTAATTTTATCAATTCTAGTTTTATCCTAAGACGTTAGGGGCACTCTAAGGGTTTCATATAGGTGTGTAGAAATATTATAAGCAATGTCATAAGCTTAGAACAACAACCATGTATTGCATATACTTTGCAAATCATTACAAGGAAAACTAACGGTTTCTTTGGCATTAGATTAACGTCAAGCCACTCGGAGGTCACCTACGCCGCATACTGCACCCGACTTGCCATAGCACTGTGAGTGGAGAACTTATTTCAGAGTTTTTAAATGTGATTTCAGATATGATTTTGTAGATTGTTGATTTAATGATTTTACTTGAAATGATAATTTCATACGAATGAGATATATGATTTAAGCTTTTGATAAAGCTTGGTTTCAGATTAATGTTTTGATTATAAAAATGATTTCAAAAGTATGATTTCTTGATTTTGGAGGCATGAGGGAAAAACCCACCTCAGGTGTAACTTGATACAGATATGGAATTGACGGATATCGGTAACCAATCCGGATATAGACGTGTGGACACATGATACAGAACTAGAGATGAAAATTGCCTCTAGATCTTGGGTATTGGGCTAGTGGGATAGTGAGGCCCATAGACCCAGATTTTCAGAGACAGATTGGTGGCACTGATAGTACCACTATTGACTGGTTTAATGCCTTAGGGGACAGTGAGACATAACGCCCCAAGACCACGGGATTATGTACAGGATGACCGATGATACTTCTGATGATGATACATATGTTTTCATAAATGTTTTTGCAAAAACGTTCTCAAAGGAAAAACTCTGGTTTATGTTTTAAGGATTTTAAAAGTTGTTTAATAGATTATTTGTACTTTCTAATGCTGTTTGTTTTCCTGTTTTATAGTTCCACTCACTGAGTTCTTTAGGACTCACCCCCTCACTCTCCATATTTTTACCGGACTTTTCTACTCGTGAGCCAAGACTATCCTTTGGGAGACATGAATCATGGACATGAGCAGCACTGTAGTCACTAGTTGTATGGGTTCATCATGTCATGTCTACATTCATATAGAATGTAGTCTCTTTTAGTTTATGTGGTGTATAGTCTATGTATATATGTGGTTTTACAGTAACTGGTTTGTGTACGTGTTATGTTTAATGGTTCATACATTTAATCTATATTGTTATGTGTGCTGTTAAAAGAATGGTTGAATTCCGATTTCAGTCAGAGGCTTATGTGGCAGTGGAATCTGTCACCTGTCGATAACATTCCTGGATTAGGGATGTTACAAAGTTGGTATCAGAGCATGGTGTTGGAGTTAGTGACTGTAGTGGGAGAGTGGCAGTGTCTTATATATGTATTATACCCGGGGTACTAATATCTAAGAGGTTGTGTCTCCGGTATTCTGTCTCGAGGTATGTCTCATTCTAATTGATTAAAATCTCTCTAGAATTTATTGACCCTTTTTTTCTTGATTATTTAGATATCTTGCCACCTATATACAGAGCTAGAGTTAGACTTAGACGTGATAAGGAGCCTCAGAATATAGATCCGGACTTGGGATCAGTGGCACCCCCCCTTGCTGCAGATAGTGGACAGAGGGTGGAACCGGTACATGAGGGGGTTATGAGAGGAGATGAGGCAGAACCGGTAGTTCAGGATAATGATGAATTGGCTGCAGGATTTTAGCAGCTCCAGCGTGCTTTAACAGCCCTTGCTCAGTTAGCTATCCGACAGCAGCAGCCTCCAGGCCCAGAGCCGAGAGCTACAGAACCTACAGTTCTTATTCCACCTCCACATGTAGAACCTTATTTGGCTCACAAGACAATAGTTCCCCTAGCGATACCATACACTATAGCTCCTAAAGTATGACATTTTATTTTACCACATGGACCTATCCCAGAGACAACATAGGTGATACAACGGTAGGAGCTGCCAGTCTCCTTACATGATTTTCAAAAACTCTGTCCACCCATATTTTTTGGGAGTAGAGTCCCCCCGATCCATATGGATTTATTGAGGATTCGGATCGTATATGTACAATATTGGGGTGTTCATTAGAGAGGGCGATTGAGTTGGTTAGTTTTCAATTGAGGGATGTCGCCAATACTTAGTTTATGGCTTTTCGAGGTAACCAGCGGCATGGTGTTTCTCCAATGACTTGGGCTGAGTTTAGTACAAAATTTCTGAGCAGGTTTTTGCCTCGGAGTATTAGAGATGTCAGTGCTCGGGAGTTTGAGCAGTTGGTTCAGGGAGAGCATTCTGAGTATGACAAACAGTTTACCCGACTATCCTGTTATTGTTGGACAATTATGACTCATAGCGTCACTATTTGTACAGATCATGGTGTTGTTGTACAAATTAACTATGTGACAAGGAAATTGCACTCTTATCATTTGTGATTAGATCACCTTAGATGTATAAATGATGAGAGGTCCATATGATTAGTTCCTGGATTGAGATGATATGAGACAGTATCAGTCCACGAAGGATTAATCATTAAATGTCCCCAGTCATAGTATTATCGAGATAGGACATCAGTAATGCATAAAAGACTAGTATTGCATTTGTGCGCGTTGTGAGGGCACAACGACATAGTTCTCATATATTTAAGTATTGGATACTTATGCAAGTGCGATAGGAGGTTGTGTTTCACCGATGGTATGGGAAACAGCTTCGCTCTGGATAAACCCTCTCAGAATCCCATTGGTAGTATGACGGTGTGTCAACTGGAGTCCGACGTCAGGGTAGGTGTATTTGGTCTTAACCTGAGTCTTGCACCGCTAATACTTACGACAATCAATGTACTTTGGTTGAGGTCGTCCAGGGCTTTAACCGGTTCTGTGTACGCCAATGCTGGGTATATTGAGAATCGTAGAGTATTGGGTGTGATGTCAAGACGGAAGTATCACTCCATTCATAGTGGAGATGATGTCACGTAGGATACGATATTAGTGCTCTTAAGTGCTGCGCAGCCATCTGGATATTATGACTAGGTCATGTATATCCGATTATAGAGACTAGTTACCAGACATCCGACATGTGCTTCGTACGGGGCAGACACAATTCCAGCCCCAGACCTAGCACGTGACCATCCGATACTGGATCGACATACAATATACGATGTATACTACGCCTGATATAGATCATATATTCCTGTAAGGATATTTCCGGAGAATTGGGTAGGCATGGCGCTTCGCTAGAAGCCAACCTTGTCTTGTAAATCGGTAAAACGTAGTACATGGTACTTACGTGTTCGGATAGTCCGACGATCGTATTTACTGCCAACATATCTAGGGATCTCATGGGTCGCTTCCCAATGATTCACCAATGATGTATGACTCACACTTTAGAAACCAACAGTTATGCCTCATATTTGGTTAGTACTGAAGAAATGAAGGTGAAATAGTTTGTAGATGGACTTCAGGACTACCTATTTTGATCCATTTATTTTACAGATACTACTATATATACTCAGGTTTTATATGCTGCTCTCCAGTTTGAGGCTCGGATTAGGGAGAGACAGGCTGAGAGGGAATCCCAGAAGAGGCCGAGGTTAGAGGAGAGTGCTAGAACAAAACAAGGTGGTCCGAGTAGATGACAACAAATGTCCGCCCTTCCCCATGCACGATGTGAGATGGGACCTGTTGGGGTTTTATAGGGAATTACATGGTTAGCGCAGCGGAACGCAGAAAATCAGAATTTTCCGATTTAAATTTTTTTTCTTGGATAAATTAAATAAACTTATTTATTTAATTACCCAATACTTTAAATCTGAAATTTTAACCCAAGAAATCAAATTTTCTTTAATTGCCCATTTACCCATAAACTTTATAATTTGATCATTTTGGTCATTAAATTGTCAAATACATATTTAATTGATTCCAAATCAATCCCAAAATGATTTATACATGTCTAATACATGAAAATACAAATTGCAACAAAAATTCCAAATTTTTTTGACGATTGCCGAACAGTCCCTGTATTTTCCAAGATTTGTAATTTGGTCTTTTTTGGTTCAAAACATGTCAAGATCAAATCCAATCAATCCCAAATTTAATATACATCAAAGTACATCACATATATGAAAATCCTCAAATTTGGAAAGGGTTATGAACCCTAATTTTATAATTTCCACAAATTGACAAATTAAATAAATTCAACACTTTAATCCAATCCTTACCACACCAAATAAGTCTCACCATCATGAAACAACTCAAGAACAATTCTAGATCATTTATGAATGGCTAAGCAACTCTAGAATGTCAACATCACAATCAAATGACTTAAAGAATGCTAATGAACTAATTTCATGCAAATTTTGTAAACATACATGTTCATCTTTCAAACAAGTTTACAACCATTTAAATTAAAAACTAAAAGAGTAGAGATATCATCTTAGCAACACAAATTGAAGATAAGAATAATAAAAATAATTTCTATCTTGAATGGTGTAGAGAAATACTTACAAAATTCAAACTTTTGCTTTGTTTTTCTTTGTTTTCCTTCAAATATTCTCTCAACTCACTTTGTAATTCTTTTGGCAACTTGTTGTTGTGTTGATGAAATGAAAACAAAACACTTTTCTTATACACTCAACTATGACCGAAACTTGTGTAAAGAATATCTAAATATTCTTTCATTTTTGTTTCCAAAAATTAAATGGTAAATGACTTTATTAGATTACTTGTTACAAATGACAACCTTTATCATAAAGTAAACTTTACAAATGAACCAATAAAATCATGCCATTTCCTAATCATAATCATGGCATAAGATATTTTATTTTTAATTAATTTAATTATTTAACAATTAAATAATTAAATACAAATATCTTAAATATATGTATTATATTTACATTAAATATCTCAAATACATATATTAATGATATATGTCAAATATCATAATTTGACAATTAATTAATGTGTATTTAATAATATCAAATATTAAATACAAATACAAATACAAATACAAATACACATAAATTAGGAAATAACCATTAGATCACTTCACATGTATTTTTCGTTTAACCGTTAAACGACTTATAAATAATCAGTATTATTCATGAAAATTGCCCTAGTGCTCTACGAGTATAATTCATTAGTGAGACTCTCTAGGTTCAGGCATATCCGTCACGAAATCTAATTTCGTGTCCATAATCTACCCACCCGTAAATTATGACGAACACAGATAAACTCTCTAAACCATACAGGTCGAGGTCATAACATACGTATAATGCCTCTGTCACAAGTATCCGGATTATTCCACAGATATAGATATAAATGTCAAATCTCTATTGATATAATCATGTCGACGTTTCTATTAGCAATCCTTTAATAACACTTAGAATTAATTTCTACAGTGTACCACGGGCCCATGGATTATTCTATATTAAATACATATGCTCTATACACAGAACTGACAGATCTTTTCTTGATACACACAGGATATCATGAACATCAGTCCACACCCAACGAACAGGCGGAGGTCTGATCTAAATAGATCGGTGACATGACTGCCATCTAAGTGTGGAGGATAACTTATATATCCACAGTGGTATCTCAAGTCAAAGAATCACTATGCTTAGTCAACCCGAGAATATTCTTATTGACGTTGGTGTACCATCCATTAAGAATCTTAGGTGAGTCATTCAGTGTTTATCCGCTATAAACACCTACACGTTTATACGAGTCTCCAAGACTCATGGTTCATTGAGAAACCATCAGAATCCAAGATTCCAATATACGACATGTATCAGTCTCAATGGGTTTACTTTACTGACCAAGTAGTGTAAACCTTAACCAGAAACTATCTAAGAATGACACGTCATGATACAATTCAATGTCAGTTGCGACACTTTTGTGCAACAGTATCATAATTATCATTCTAAGGTATGTTACATCTTTGCCATATAAGAGGATGTTATATAAAACAACTGTTTATTTTATTCATAATAAAATGTTACATTGTGTATTTATAAGAAAATACAAATATAAAAATTGGTGCTCAGAGCACCAACCCTAACAAGACCGACTCAGAGAGGTTCATATCGTATGCCCATACAGAGTAATATCCCGTACAGATTCTTCTCTGTCAGTAGCCCAACCAGGGTGAGGTACCCCACCATGTTTGACTTATAGGCGACCTCATGTAGGAGTTTGTCGATTTGAGGATAGGAGTTGTTACCGATGTAGACAAATAGGTCATCTGAAGAGCGATTGTCCAGTATCAGCAGATCGATTACCATCATTTTGTGCTACTTCATCAGCACCCTAACCTCACTCAAAAAAATAAAGTATGGAGGAGAGAGCATAGATCTGTAGTGAGGAGACAAGTGGCAGGAGGTAGGGGACAAGGGCGTGGGTAATCGAGGACATGCCTCCACCAACAGGGCTTAGGGTATGGTGTATACCCTCACACCACATGATTCAAAGGCATCTAATACCATTGTTACAGGTATATTTCCAGTTGGTTTCGGTAAATGCTAGAGTATTATTTGATTCTGGAGCCACTCACTAATTATATCACCGTACTTTGTGATCTACCTGGGTAGAGATATAGATACACCAGATTCATCCCTCGTTATAATTACACTAGTAGGAGAGCCTATAGAGGCTACACAGAGAGTGAAGGCTTGCCCAGTTGAGATTGATGGGCACGCGTATTATATTGATTTGGTGGTGTTAAGCATTTTGGGAATGGATTGGTTAGCTACAAATAATGCGGTGGTAGATTACCGGGAGAAGACTGTTATCTTGCATGCCCCCGACCAACCAGTTAGGGTTTACCATGGGGATAAGAGTGTAGTACCTCATAATTTGATATCGGTAATGAAAGCATACAAACTTCGTCGTAAGAAGAATATGAGATATCTAGCTTATGTGATAGATATCATAGTGGAAGAAAATAGTATTGATCAGATTCCAGTGGTAAGGGAGTATCTTGATGTTTTCCCAAATGAGTTGCCAGGCTCACCACGAGATAAAGAGATTGAATTTTTCATGGATATAATTCCAAACACGCAACCCATATCGATTCCTCCATATAGGATGGCTCTTGCAGAACTTAAGGTATTGAAGGTACAGTTGTAAGATTTGCTAGATAAGGGCTTCATTCATCCCAGTGTGTCTCTATGGGGTGTCCCAGTGTTATTTATAAAGAAGATATATGGAACACTTTGGTTATGTATAGATTACCGACAGCTGAATAATGTGACGATTAAGAATAAATACCCACTACTGAGGATAGATGATTTGTTTGATCAACTTCAGGGAGCACAATGTTTCTCAAAGATAGATCTTTGGTCAGGATATCATCAGTTGAAGATTAGGGAAAGTGATGTACCAAAGATAGCTTTTCGGACTAGATATGGACATTACGAGTTCTTGGTAATGTCATTTGGTTTGACTAACGCCCCTGCAACTTTTATGGATTTGATGAATAAGGTGTTCATGCCTTTTTTGGATCGATTTGTGATATTTTCATTGATGATATCATGGTGTATTCACGTAGTGAGCAGGAACACGTGGAACACTTGCATCAGATGCTACAGACATTGATAGAGCACAAGTTGTTTGCTAAGTTTTCTAAGTGTGAGTTTTGGTTGTCCAGAGTGGTGTTTCTGGGGCATGTGCTGTCAAAAGAAGGAATTGGTGTAGATTTCCAGAAAATTGAAGCTATTCAAAAGTGGCACAGGCCCACTAGTGTGACAAAGATTCGTAGTTTCCTGGGGTTAGTAGGATATTACCGGAGATTCCTAGAAACTTCTCTAGAATAGATGCTATATTAACTCGGTTGATGCATAAAATGTGAAGTATGAGTGGTCAGATGCCTGTGAGAGAAGTTTCCAGGAGTTTAAACACGATTGACTAACCGCTCCTATTCTAGCTTTACCATTAGGATCATGAGGGTTTATGGTGTACTGTGATGCTTCTAGAGTAGGATTGGTATGTGTGTTGATGCAAAGAGGAAAAGTTATTGCATATGCTTCTAGGCAACTAAAACCTTATGAACAGAATTATCCCACCCATGACTTAGAGATGGAAGAAATAATTTTCTCATTGAAGATATGGCGACATTACTTGTATGGTAAAAATTTTGAGATTTTTACTGACCACAAAAGTCTCAAGTATATTCTGAGTCAAAAAGATCTTAATTTGAGACAGAGGTGATGGATTGAGTTATTGAAGGATTATGATTGTTTGATTCAGTATCATCCTAGTAAGGCTAATGTGGTAGCTGATGCCTCAATCAGGAAATCCATGGGGAGTTTAGCTCATTTGCCAATTGAAATGTGGTAACCAGCTAGACATGCAGATGCAGAAATGTATTTCAGATGGAATAAGCTTTCAAGTAACAAATCAGAGAACATTGATGGCACAGATTCAGGTTCGATCTACACTGGTGGATGAAATTAGAACTGCCCAGGAAACAAACATCCAAATCTAATGGATTAGAGATAAATTAAAGTAAGGTATGGATAAGGAGTATTATGTAGACAACGAAAATCTCCTGAGAAAGCATGACAAAATTGTTGTTCCTCTAATTCCTTGGTTGAGACACTCGTTGTTAGAGAAAGCCCACACCTCATCCTATACTATGCATCCTGGAATTAATAAGATGTACCATGATCTAAAAGATCTCTATTGGAGTGATGGTATGAAAAGAGATGTAGTGGAGTTTGTTATAAAATACATCACTTGTCAGCAAGTTAAAACGGAGCATCAGAGACCAGCATGTAAACTTAAAAGTTTGGAAGTTCCTGAATGGAAGTGGGAGAAGATTACTATGGATTTTGTAGTTCGGCTTCCTCGTACCTCGAAAGAGTATGATTCTGTTTGGGTGATTGTAGACAGATTGACGAAATACGCGCATTTTCTGCCCGTAAAGACTAATTATTCAGCATCTCAGTATGTCAGGTTGTATTTGGATAAGGTAGTATCATTGCATGGAATACATGTCTTAATAATCTCTGCTCGAGGTTCTAAGTTTACATCCAAGTTTTGGCAATCATTCCAAGAAGCCTTGGGTTACCAGTTACGTTTTAGTACGGTGTTTCACCCTCAAATGGATGGACAATCAGAACGAACCATTCAAACTCTGGAGGACATGTTACGAGCCTGTGTGATAGATTTTGAGGGTAGTTGGAACCAACATTTGCCACATATAGAGTTTGCATATAACAACAGCTACCAGACAAGTATTCAAATGGCTCATTTCGAAGCCTTGTATGATTGAAAGTGTAGGTCCCCAGTGGGATGGTTTGAAACTGGGGAATAGAAGTTGATTGGACTGATTTGGTACAAGATGCTATAGAAAATGTGAAGTTAATTAGAGAAAGAATGAAAACAACTCAAAGTCGACAAAAACGTTATGCAGATCGTCGGAGGAAAGATTTGGAGTTTCAAGTGGGTGACTCAGTATTTTTGAAGGTATCTCATTTTAAAGGGGTATGAGATTTGGCAAGAGGGGCAAGCTCAGCCCTAGGTATATTGGGCCATTTCAGATACTTGGTAGAGTAAGAGAGAGAGCATATGATTTGGCACTTCCACCTAGTATGGATAAGATACATCAGATGTTTCATGTATCAATGCTACATAAATATTTATACGATGAATCTCAAGTTCTAGAACCTCAGACAGTTGACATCTGTCAAGATTTATCTTATTTGGAACAGCCAATAGCTATAGCAGAGAGAGAGACGAGAAAGTTGAGATCGAGGTGGATTCCCCCAGTTAAGGTAGTTTGGCAGCACCACAAGGGAAAAGAGACCACATAGGAGCCAGAAGCAGTTATGAAAGAGAAATATTCACATAAGAATGTATGTACTATACTTCTAAACATTTCGATTCGAGGACGAATCATTTTAAGGGGGGAGAATTTGTAATGACTCAAAATCTCATAACCGATTGGACTAGTAATTTGGTGTTAGGGAATAAAATATTTTTCCGAATGGTAGCGAATGAATTTAGAGATGGCATAAAGGCCCGATTTTAGTCACAATATTTATAATAGTTGAGTTAAATCATTAGGATCCGGTAAGAATTATAAGAGTTTGACCAATACCATTATGTTTAATACATGTTTATTTGTACCTAGACTTGTGGATGACTTAGTGAAATTTGTTAAGCCTCATCAACAAATGTCCAGCATTTGTATAACAAGTATTAAAAAAATGGAAAGAAATAGAGAAGTCAAAACAGCCCCCACTCACGATTGCTTAGTCTTCTATTTCGCTTCTTTCTTCTCTTCTTCTTCAAAGATATACTCCATAGCTTGTTGCAGAAAATTTCCTTTCTCTAACCCAAATTCTAGTGTTTTAATCCCACATGCAAGTCTGGAAATGGTGAAAGGAAGCTTAGGGAATTCTATTTGTGAAGAAATAATTTGATTCAATGTCAGAAAGGTAAAAACCCATATCTTGATTTACTGAATTTTGATGATTTGAAGTTTGAAGAGTGTTAGTAGCTTGAGTTTAGTGATGTGTTAATGGTTATTGAGTTGGAAAAGTTGAGGGTTGTGAAACTGTTGGGATGTATGCCCTAGAGCTACATGTAATGTAAACGGCTTTATATGTTTTGAAATAAAATGATGCATTATTCATTTATCAAAGTGTTTGTTTAAATTTCGCATATTATAAATTATCTTGAATACCCTAGATTACTTATGTACCTTCAGACTTGGTGTATGAGTGTCATACACAAGAAGATTAAGTCTGAAGTTAGTAATCTTAAATAGTCCATATAGAGCAAACAAAACAGATACTTCTTGTTTGCGGTTTATCTATAACTGCGGTCCATTCTATATTTGTATGGCCACCTTGATCCGGGATCGTCTATGTAGAGACATGAGAATGAAGGCACCTTGTATGATGTGATCATATAGGACTGGACCCAGATGGAAATGACATTCTTATAATATCCATTAAACAAAGAAAGTCATTTCGATCTACTAGATGGTCATATATGGATTGATCTTAATCCTGAATGTACTACGAACTCATGCATGATAGGCTATGTCCTTTGATTTACAAAGGTGAGGTTGGTGTAGCAGTCCCGACCAATAACTACGTACTTTAGGGGCATGGTCTGTTGTGTTAGCTGGAAATATTTTACATAGATATGGAGTTCACTCCTTCTTGCGAGAATTAGAGGAGTATCTTCCTTAAGGTTTGATTCGGTACTTGAACGGTTAGAGATTGTAATTTCCAAATTTTGTGATTTGGAAACTCTTGGATTCAATTTGGAAGTTATACATTTTAAATGTTATAATTATTTCTTTTTTTTTTGTAACATCTTTGGCTTTATGGAAAGTAAGTAATTTGTTACAAAATTTATTGAAATTTAACATGTTTGGCCGAAAATTGGAGTAAGGAAAGGGAAATGATTTGTTAATTTTGGAAATTAATTATCCTAGGTATAAAAAGAAAATTGGATTTTCTTTTGCCTAATCTCTCATTCTCTAACCCTAGCCTCCATCTTCTTCTTCTCTAAATCCTCTCAAGTTGTTGGGAAAATAAAAAAGAAAAAAATAAAAATAAAAATAAAACAACAAACGTTGTTGTGTGACATTAATCTCTAAATAGTTTAGGGATTGATTTTGTGAGTTTAGCCCACACTAGTTTCCGTTGGTAATGAGATATAGCTCGGAAGACTTTGTGGTGTTGAACTAAAAATCATTCTTTTTTATCTATTATTTACTCACGGCAGTGGGCATAATTTTTGCTCACTGCCGCCATTTGGTTGGGTCTTTCGGGGCTCGGTTGGTATCGTATCAATCCGGAATTTTTTGGGAAACACATATGGGACTTTTGGGATTGTGTTGGGGCTATTTTTCTCTGAAAAATCAGACCTGAAAATGTCACTGCAGTTCACGAAAATAGTGGACTGTTTTGGTTGTGGTTTGGGCGCATTTTGTGTCCAAACCAATCCAGTTTTTGCACTATTATTCGGGGCTGTTTGGTTTCAAGTCCGATCTGTGTGCCTAAGCCATTTCCGATGCGCAAGGAAAGCGTTTACTACAATTGGCATCAAGAGCGAGGTTGAAAAGTGTTCTTACCCCTTCACTTTTTCATTTAAAGTTACTGTTTTTATATATTTATATGTGTTATAAATATTGATATGCATGTTTGGATGAGTATGCACAAAATAATATTCATGTGATGAATGATTATTATTTTTCATGTGATGAATGATTATTATTATTTTTCATGTGATGAATGGATTTTACATTGGTCGTAAATTTTTCCGGCTCTTATTTTATTGTTGGTTTTGATTTTGGGATGTAAGGCCATAAGGCTATTTTTTACAATTGTTGTATTTTTTATTTTCCAATGTAAAATTTCGATTGTTGTAATTTGGAGCATCGGAGTCACAAAAGGAGCCAACACTACCTTGGAGCGTGTTTTGAAGGCCAAAGGATGCCTTGGGAATTTTTGTACTAATTAGATTAGTATAGGGAAAAATAAGACCCATGTCAATGCAAAATAATTTTTATGTTATATGTATGTTTTAATTCGAAATGTTTGAATAACATGTCATATAGCTTATGGTGCCTACTCTTGCATTTCACATGCCATAAAATGCTTTAGATGCATTATCATTATAGACATGAAATATGATTTTATGTGATTTAAAATGTTTAAATTAGAACAGGATATGCATGGAAAATAAATTAATTGGATTAATTGGTTTTATGGTTTAAAATCTGAATTCTAATATATTGGACTTAATAAGTGCATAATAAATTCCATTGTATATAGGATGGAAACCCGGACATAAATTTCATAGCCGAATCCGAATGGGCGGTAATGTGGTCTGCACTCGGGATACAATTCCACGTACCATTGGATTTTATAACGCACAAGATTAATTAAATAGTTTAATATAAATATTGACCATTTTAGGATTCTAAAATTTTACACCAATTAGTGTTCTAGTATTTTAAGAGTTAAAATATAATAGGTCACTAATTTCACTCTAATTAAATTAGTTTAATTGAGTAATATATTAGTAGAGACTAATGGAAATTAGTGATATAGATTTTAAGAGTTAAAATTGGTTAAGTCACTAATGGTCTATTAGTGTAAATAAGAGTTATGATTTAGCCGCCATAATTTATTCATACTAGTTAAATTAAAATATTAGATATTTTATAAATAAAAACCTAAAACTAAAAATAGTGAGTGAGAGAGGGATATACGACAGTATATCCCACGATCTCCGTTGTTAGTCCGAAAACATGAGATTCAAAAGGCGTCTCGAGACGGCTTTACTTTCGTCGCCATACGGATGGTGTCCATTTTGGGTCAATATCAGGTTTGGATTCTGAGAGGATATGGATTATATATGTATCTGGTGAATTGACCTACCATACAGCGGCACTTCACTAGTTAAGTCCAAGGATCCCGAAATGACGGGTCACACTCACAAAGGAATGATTAACTATTAATCTAAATTCCTTGATCGAATCTAACGGTAGTTGGTTAATATAGGAATAAGAGTTATTCCCGCATATATTAAACAATTGATATTGTCTCGATCTATCATGCAAATACTAGACCTACCCTACGGCGGCACTTATTTGTGGGATAATAGATTCTGTGGCATAGTAATTCTCTTAGATTTCTAATTCGTTATTCATGGTTCATGCATCATGATTAATTTTATGCCACAAATGTTTTATAATCTTAATATGCGATGAATGAATGTTAAATGCATGTTTATTTTATTTTTCAGCCATGGTTTCTCCGATTATTTCCATACTCTCAAATGATAAATTTACCGGAAAAAATTATGTTAAGTGGAAAAGTAACATTAACGTTATGCTGGTCTGCGAAGAACTAAAGTTTATCCTAACGGAGGAGTGTCCTCCCGAGCCGGCCATAAATGTTGTCCAAGCTGTGCTCGATGCCTACCAGAAATGGGTCATAGCTAATGAGAAAGCCTGCTGCTACTTACTAGCAGGGATGTCTGAGGTTCTTGCTGCAAAGCATGAACCTATGGCTTCAGCATCTCAGATGATGGAGTCATTACAGGGCATGTTTGGGCAGCCTTCGAAGCGTTAACGTTATGAGGCCATGGTCTCAGCTATGACTGCTAGGATGAAGGATGAGACATCAGTCTGAGAGCACGACTTGAGGATGATGACCTATCTCAACACTGCTGAAACCCATAGAGCTCGTATTGACGAGCATAGCCAGGTGACCATGATTATGGAAACTCTTCTGAAGAGTTTTCTGCAGTTTAAAAGCAACAATGTTACGAACAAGTTGACTTTTACTTTGACCCAGCTGCTTAATGAGCTCACCTACTACGAGTCCATGCTTGTGGATCCTCATAAGCCCAATGTTGAGGTAAATGTTGCCGAGTCTTCAAAATCTGCAAAGTTGAAGAAGAATAGCGCTGGGAAGGCTGAGGCTAAGCCCATGAAGAAGAAGAACAAGAAAGGCTCTAAGGATGCCAAGCCCAAGGGAAAATATTTCCACTGCAACAAGAACATGCATTGGAAAATGAATTGTCCTAAATACCTTGTTGAACTGAAGGAGAAAAAGGATATAGGTAAATATGATTTACTCGTTATCAAATCTCTATTGGTGGAGGATGATAAATCCGCATGGATTGTTGATTCTGGAGCCACTAACCATGTTTGTTCTTCTTTGCAGCTACTTAACTCATGGAGGGACCTTGCTGAATGTGACTAAACCATGAGGGTCGAGACATGAGATGTCGTTTCAGCAAGAGAAGTGGGATTTTCCAGTTTAAATTTTACAAATAATAATTATTTAAATTTGAACAATGTGTTATTCATTCATGTTTTTCGCAGGAATTTGATTTTTTTTTCTAAACTTTTGGATGATGATTTTTCAGTTTCTTTTAATAGAAATTTGGTTATTATTGGTAGAAATCGATTAAACATATGCACAAGAAACTCAGAAAATAACTTGTATGTGTTAAGACCGTTAACATATAGGTCACTGCTCAACGCTGAAATGTTTAAGGTTGAGAAACCTAAAACTAAACGGCTAAAGATTTCTCACGATGACACATATCTGTGGCATCTTAGACTTGGTCATATCAGCCTTGACCGGATAAATAGGTTGATAAAGAATGGAGCCTTAAACCAGTTAAAGCTCGAAACTTTACCAGTCTGTGAATCCTGTTTAGAAAGAAAAATGACCAAGAGACCTTTTACTGGAAAAGGTATAAGAGCCATTCAACCACTTGAGCTTATACATTCAGACATTTTCGGATCGATGAATGTAAGAGTCCGAGGTGATTATGAATACTTCATCATATTTATTGACAATTATTCTAGATATGGGTATATTTACCTAATGCATCACAAGTCAGACACTTTTGAAAAGTTCAAAGAGTATCGTGCTAAGGTTGAGAACCAGTTAGGTAAAACAATCAAAACTCTACGATCAGATCATTGAGGAGAATACATTGATGGAGATTTCGAGGAATTCTTGATTGAGCATGTGATAGTATCCTAGATCACAGCACCTGGAACACCATAACAAAATGGTGTTGCGGAGAGGAGAAATCGGACCCTACTAGACATGATGAGATCTATGTTTAGTTATAGCTCAATACCTAGTTCATTCTTGGGATATGCACTGCAAACTACAATGCATATCCTTAATGTAGTTCCATCTAAGTCTGTTCCTAAGACTCCCTTAGAGTTTTGGGGTGGTCGTAAAACTAGTTTATGATATTTCCGTATATGAGGGTGTCTAACATATGTGCTGAAGAATAAGACAACAAAGTTGGAGCCACGTTCTCAGGTGTGCCTATTTGTAGGCTATCCTAAGGATACTAGGGGTGGATTCTTCTATAGCTCTGAAGATAACAAAATGTTTGTATCGACAAATGCTACGTTTCTAGAGAAAGACTATATGAGGGAGTTCAAACCTCAAAGTAAAATTTTACTCGATGAGCTACTTGCTAGTTCGACCAGCACACCATCGTTAACGATAGTTGACAAATATAGCGTCAGATGCAAGCTCATCGGAATGATCTACCACATAGATATTGTGAGAGGGTTGTACGACAACCTGATCGCTATCTTGGAGTTGGATAGGCACAAGTTTTCGCATCCAGCGATGGTATAGATGATCCATTGACCTATCATAGTGCAATTGATGATTCTGATAAAGATGAATGACTCAAAGCCATGAACCTAGAGATGTAGTCTATGTACTCCAACTTAGTCTGGGAACTTATAGACCAACACGATGGGGTAAAACCTATAGGTTGCAAGTGGATCTACAAGAGAAAGAATGGAGCAGAAGGCTAGACTAGTGGCCAAGGGTTATACCTAAAAAGAGGGAGTTGACTATACGAAAACTTTCTCGCCAGTAGTCATGCTCAAATCCATCCGCACTCTTCTATCCATTGCCGCATATTATGACTATGAGATTTGGCAAATAGACGTCAGTACTGCATTCTTGAATGTCAATCTTGATGAGTGTATCTATATGGTACAACCAGAGGGGTTCATAGCCCAAGGTCAATAGCAAAAGGTTTGCAAGCTGCAAAGGTCCATTTATGGACTTAAGCAGCATCTTGTTCTTGGAATATAAGATTTGATACCACGATCAAGTCTTATGAATTTGAGCATAATGATGATGAGCCTTGTGTATACAAGCGCATCATTGACGAGAATGTGGTTTTTCTTATTTTATACGTCGATGATATTTTACTCATTGGGAATGATGTAAGGATATTATCGGACGTGAAAACCTGGCTAGCTAACTAATTCCAAACGAAATATTTGGGAGAGGCAAGTTATGTTCTTGGGATTCAGATACTTCGAGATCGCAAGAAACAACTGTTAGCTGTGTCTCAGACATCCTATATCGACAAGGTACTTGTTCGATTTGGGATGCTGAATTCCAAGAAAGACAATCTATCTTATCGGCATGTAATTCATTTGTCAAAGGAACAATCTCATAAGACACCTCAAGATGTTGAGGAAATGAGACATATCTCATATGCCTCAGCAGTTGGTAGTCTCATGTATGTCATGTTATGCACGAGACCGGATATCTGTTTTGCAGTGGGAGTAGTCAGTAGGTTTCAGTCTAACCCAGGATTAGATCATTGCATAACATCTTAAGAGAACGAGAATGTGGCTGTGAAACACATTCTCAAGTATCTTAAGAGAACAAGAAATTATATGCTTGTATATTTCAGTGAGGATATGATCCTAAGGGGATATACAGACTCTGATTTTCAGACAGATGTCGATTCTAAGAAATCAACATCTGGATCAGTGTTTACCCTAAGTGGTGGGGCTATAGCATGGAGGAGTGTAAAGCAATCTTGCATTGCTGACTCCACCATGGAGGCTGAGTATGTAACAGCTTGTGAGGCAGCTAAGGAAGCAGTCTGACTCCATAAATTCTTAGGAGATCTGGAAGTTGTTCCAGATATGGATAAATCACTCATACTTTATTGTGATAATAGTGGTACGGTGGCAAATTCAAAGAACAAAAAAGCCACAAGAGAGGAAAGCATATAGAGAGGAAATTTATAGGAACCTGGCAGATCCGTTTACAAAGACCTTGTCGGCTAAAGTGTTTGAAGGTCACCTAAATGGTATAGGATTACATGACATGTCCCATTTGCTCTAGTGCAAGTGGGAGATTGTTGGGATGCATGCCCTAGAGCTACTTGTAATGTAAAAGGCTTTATATGTTTTGAAATAAAATGATGCATTATTCATTTATCAAAGTGTTTGTTTAAATTTCGCATATTATAAATTATCTTGAATACCCTAGATTACTTATGTGCCTTCAGACTTAGTATATGACTGTCATACACAAGAGGATTTAAGTCTGAAGATGGTAATCTTAAATAGTCTATAGAGAGCAAACAAAATGGGTACTTTGTTTGCGGTTTATCTATAGCTGCGGTCCATTATATATTTGTATGGCGACCTTGATCCGGGATCGTCAATGTAGAGACATAAGAATGGAGGCACCTTGTATGATGTGATCATATAGGACTGAACCCATATGGAAATGACATTCTTATAATATCCGTTAAGCAAAGAAAGTCATTTCGATCTACTAGATTGTCATATATGGATTGACCTTAATCATGTGTGTACTACGAACTCCTGCATGGCAGGCTATGTCCTTTGATTTACAAAGGTGAGGTTGGTGTAGCAGTCCCAACCAATAACTACGTACTTTAGGGGCATGGTCTGTTGTGTTAGCTGGAAATATTTTACATATATATGGAGTTCACTCCTTCTTGCGAGAAGTAGAGGAGTATTTTCCTTAAGGGTTGATTCGATACTTGAACGGTTAGAGCGCTCAAGTATTTCTATTACGAATAGAAAGATAAAATTCATAATGGTTATGAATAAATCGTTCATTAGAGAATCAATTATACTTAAGGTATAAATAATTAGAGGGGTATAACTGACATTATGACCATACTCTAATTATGAGATACTCGTGAAGGGTCAATTTGTATGTATCGACTATATCGATGGACACCGACTTGGTTCGGCTTAATATATCATCTGCGGCAACGAGAGTGCAACTTCGGGTTTAGTGGAATAACCCGGAGTTAATAATTTGGAATATTTTACTAAGAGCTTAATTAATATTTCGAGATTATTAGAGCTCGGAACCGTAGGTCCATTTGGTCCCCGTGCTAGCTCGATATACTATAGTGGATTTAGTATAATTGGATAGTCCAATTATATACTCACATATGCATAAATATTGTTAATATAATTAATAATATTATTTTGTCACACTTGTAACTATATATTAAAAGTTAATATATGATTTTAATAATTATATGATAATTATTAAATACAAAATATTAATTATATATGATATAATTTGATCAAACCAAGATTGTAATTTCCAAATTTTGGGTTTTGGAAACCCTTGGATTCAATTTGGAAGTTACAC
Organism: Zanthoxylum bungeanum; assembly: GCA_019454045.1. NCBI lineage: Eukaryota > Viridiplantae > Streptophyta > Magnoliopsida > Sapindales > Rutaceae > Zanthoxylum > Zanthoxylum bungeanum. Next base: position 68,982 of record SKCR01015491.1, read on the forward strand.
CTTTTAAATGTTATAATTATTTCTTTTTTTTGTAACATCTTTGGCTTTATGGAAAGTAAATAATTTGTTACAAAATTTATTGAAATTTAACATGCTTAGCCGAAAATTGGAGTAAGGAATGGGAAAGGATTTGTTAATTTTGGAAATTAATTATCCTAGGTATAAAAAGAAAATTGAATTTTCTTTTGCCTAATCTCTCATTCTCTAACCCTAGCCTTCATCTTCTTCTTCTCCAAATCCTTTCAAGTTGTTGGGAAAATAAAAGAAGAACAAAAAGATAAATAAAAATAAAACAACAAAAGTTATTGTGTGACATTAATCTCTAAATAGTTTAGGGATTGATTTTGTGAGTCTAGCCCACACTAGTTTACGTTGGTAACGAGATATAGCTCGGAAGACTTTGTGGTGTTGAACCAAAATCATTCTTTTCATATATTATTGACTCACGGCAGTGGGCATAATTTTTGCTCACTACCGCCACTTGGTTGGGTGTTTCGGGGCTCGGTTTGGTATCGTATCAATCCGGAATTTTTTGGGAACATAGGGGATTTTTGGGATTGTGCTGGGGCTTTTTTTCTCTGAAAATTAGACGTGAAAATGTCACTGCAGTTCATGAAAATAGTGGATTGTTTGGTTGTGGTTTGGGCGCATTTTATGTCCAAAACAGTCCGATTTTTGCATTGCTATTTGGGGTTGTTCGGGGACTGTTCCGGGACTGTTTCGGAACTGAAATTTTGTCAAAAATAGTAGTAAAATTTTAGTGGTACTGCTGGTTGCATTCGGCCACTCAAAGGGAATGGCATAAAAAATTTTCAAGTCTGATCCGTGTGCCTAAGACGTTTCAGCTGCGCAAGGAAATTGTTTACTACAGAAACCCCAAATTTGTGTAATCCCTAAGTGTGTAACTAAGCTAGGGTTCAAGAAACGGTTTTCAGATGGTGATTAAGGATTATTGAGTGATATGTTTTGTATTTGTTGTGGTTATGACTTATATTGTATTATGGAAATTGTGTTTGCATGTGAGGCTGGAATTAGGTCTTGGAAATGGCCTAGCGTCGCGACGCGCACTCCTTAGCATCGTGACGCGTACTGGAAATTTGGTGTTTGGGTGATTTTAGACATTAAGCGTCGTGACACCCTTGAGGCAACATCGCGACTCACAAAACAGAGATGACTTATTGCCTCAATCCTGCTTCACGGCTTCGCGACACCCAACCATCGGCATCGCGACGCGTTGCTAAATTCTCAAGGTTAATTTTATCAATTCCAGTTTTATCTTAAGACATTGGGGGGCACTCTAAGGGTTTCATATAGGTGTGTAGAAATATTATAAGCAATGTCATAAGCTTAGAACAACAACCATGTATTTCATATACTTTGCAAATCATTACAAGGAAAACTAACGGTTTCTTTGGCATTAGATCAACGTCAAGCCACTCGGAGGTCACCTACGGCGCATACTGCACCCGACTTGCCATAGCACTGTGAGTGGAGAACTTATTTCAGAGTTTTTAAATGTTATTTCAGATATGATTTTGTAGATTGTTGATTTAATGATTTTACTTGAAATGATAATTTCATACTAATGAGATATATGATTTAAGCTTTTGATAAAGCTTGGTTTCAGATTAATGTTTTGATTATAAAAATGATTTCAAAAGTATGATTTCTTGATTTTAGAGGCATGAGGGAAAAACCCACCTCAGGTGTAACTTGATACAGATATGGAATTGACGGATATCGGTAACCAATCCGGATATAGACGTGTGGACACAGGATACAGAACTAGAGATGAAAATTGCCTCTAGATCTTGGGTATTGGGCTAGTGGGATAGTGAGGCCCATAGACCCGGATTTTCAGAGACAGATTGGTGGCACTGATAGTACACTATTGACTGGTTTAGTGTCTTAGGGGATAGCGAGACGTAACGCCCCAAGACCACGGGATTATGTACATGATGACCGATAATACTTCTGATGATGATACATATGTTTTCATAAATTTTTTTGCAAAAACGTTCTCAAAGGAAAAACTCTGGTTTATGTTTTAAGGATTTTAAAAGTTGTTTAATAGATTATTTGTACTTTCTAATGCTGTTTGTGGAAATTGTGTTTGCATGTGAGGCTAGAATTAGGTCTTGGAAATGGCCTAGCGTCGCGACGCGCACTCCTTAGCATCGCGACGCGTACTGGAAATTTGGTGTTTGGGTGATTTTAGACATTAAGCCTCGTGACACCCTTGAGGCAGCATCGCGACTCACAAAACAGAGATGACTTATTGCCTCAATTCTGCTTCACGGCTTCGCGACACCCAACCCTCGGCATCGCGACGCGTTGCTAAATTCTCAAGGTTAATTTTATCAATTCCAGTTTTATCCTAAGACATTGGGGGGCACTCTAAGGGTTTCATATAGGTGTGTAGAAATATTATAAGCAATGTCATAAGCTTAGAACATCAACCATGTATTGCATATACTTTGCAAATCATTAGAAGGAAAACTAACGGTTTCTTTGGCATTAGATCAACGTCAAGCCACTCGGAGGTCACCTACGGCGCATACTGCACCCGACTTGCCATAGCACTGTGAGTGGAGAACTTATTTCAGAGTTTTTAAATGTTATTTCAGATATGATTTTGTAGATTGTTGATTTAATGATTTTACTTGAAATGATAATTTCATACGAATGAGATATATGATTTAAGCTTTTGATAAAGCTTGGTTTCATATTAATATTTTGATGATAAAAATGATTTCAAAAGTATGATTTCTTGATTTTGGAGGCATGAGGGAAAAACCCACCTCATGTGTAACTTGATACAGATATGGAATTGACGGATATCAGTAACCAATCCGGATATAGACGTGTGGATACGGGATACAGAACTAGAGATGACAGATGCCTCTAGATCTTGGGTATTGGGCTAGTGGGATAGTGAGGCCCATAGACCCAGATTTTCAGAGACAGATTGGTGGCACTGATAGTACCACTATTGACTAGTTTAGTGGCTTAGGGGACGGCGAGACATAACGCCCCAAGACCACGAGATTGTGTGCATGATGACCGATGATACTTCTGATGATGACACAAATGTTTTCATAAATATTTTTGTAAAAAGGTTCTCAAAGGAAAAACTCTGGTTTTATGTTTTAAGGATTCTAAAAGTTGTTTCATAGATTATAAGTACTTTCTAATGTTGTTTGTTTTCCTGTTTTATAGCTCCACTCACTGGGTTATTTAGGACTCACCCATATCCCCCACTCTCTAGATTTTTGCAGGACTTTTCTACTCGTGAGCCAAGACTATCTTTTGGGAGACATAGATCAGGGACAGAAGCAGCACTGCAGTCACTAGTTGTATGGGTTCATCATGTCATGTCTACATTCATATAGAATATAGTCTCGTTTGGTTTATGTGATGTATAGTCTATGTATATATGTGGTTATACAGTAACTGGTTTGTGTACGTGTTATGTTTAATGGTTCATACATTTAATCTATTTTGTTATGTGTGCTGTTAAAAGAATGTTTGAATTCCGATTTCAGTCAGAGGCTTAGGTGGCAGTGGAATCTGTCACCTGCCAGTAACGTTCCCGAATTGGGGATGTTACAATAATAATGACAACTATTTGATATGTAAATATTCTTTATATAACAATCATTATATTTTGGAAACATACCGAGATGTCTTTTATATAGAAGAAAATAAAAGTAAAATATCTGAATCAAATAATACTGAATAATGACATATGAGATTGGGCCACATAAGTTTTAGACGTCTGTTAAAATTGGTTAATAATAGTTTGATTGAAGATCTTATCTTAGATTTTTTATCTGATTTGTGAGTCATGTATCAAAGCAAAAATGACAAAGGCCTTATTTCTTGCTATCGGATACCGTGCTGATGATTTATTGAAGCTAGTACAAAATGATGTGTGTGGTCCATTATATTATGTCTTCATAACGGTTATACATACTTTGTGACTTTCACAGATGATAAGTCACGATTTGGTTATGTCTATTTGATGAGACATAAATCAGAAACATTTAATAAGTTCAAAATATTCTGAAACGAAGTTGAAAAACAAACCAGGAAATTCATCAAGTGCCTTCGATAAAATCGAGGTGGTGAATACATGATCGAATAGTTAAGATATTATTTAAGGGAGAATGAGATTCTCGCCCAATATAGTCCACCACGAACTCCTCAACACAATAATGTCTCTGAGCGAAGAAATTGTACTATATTAGATATGGTGCATTCTATGATGAGCTATAAAGATCTTCCATATTACCTTTGAGGTTATGCTTTACTGACTATTGCCCACATACTGAACAGAGTTCCATTGAAAGTTGTTTCTATGAATCCATATCAGATATGGTAAGGTAGAAATCTAAGTCTTAAATAAACTTAGTGTTAGAGTTGGGGTTGTCCCGGGTATGTTAGAGTCATGCAGCGGGATAAAATACACACATAAGGTATAAATTCAGGTTCGTTGGATATCCTAAAAACCTTTGGAATACCAATTCTATAATTCTAAGCAACGAAATGTATTTGTTGCTCGTTTTGCCATTTTTCTTGAAAATGAATTTTTAAGAGAAAGTGAGAATTATAAAAAGATTGAACTTGATGAGTTTGATCATAACTTAAAAGAACCTGAGACAGAATTAGCGATCCAACTAGGTGAATGATCTTCGACACAGGTTCTACGTTGGTCGATTAGAGTGTCAAGGCCTCGAGAAAGACTATTTTTAACATCTGATGTGAGCCTCGATGTTCTCCTCTTGGAGGAGACAGATCCGGAAACATATAAAGAAGTGATATTGGATATCGATTCAGGAAAATAACAAGAAGCCATGAAATTCGAAATGGATTCTATGCGTGACAATCAAGTCTGGGACTTGGTTGAGCTTCTTGAAAGAATTAAACCTATTGGCTGTAAATGGGTTTATAAAATGAAGCGTGGACTCAATGAAAATGTGGAAACCTTTAAGGGATTGGTAGCGAAAGTTTACACTCAACATCCTGGGATTGACTATGGGGATACTTTTTCACTAGTCGCCATGTTGAAATCTATTAGGATACTTTTATCTATTGCTACATATCACGATTATGAGATATGACAGATGGATGTGAAAAATTCGTTACTAAATGAGATATCCAGTGAGACTTCAAACATGATTTGTAAGCTCAAGAAGTCTATTTATGGACTTCAACAGACATCCCGAAGCTAGAATCATTCTTTTGATGAGATAATTAGATTATCTGGATTCATCAAGAATGAGGAATAACCGTGTGTTAAGAAAGTTAGTGAGAGCATGATAATATTCTTTGTATTGTATGTAGACGATATCTTTATCATTGGGGATGATATATGATTGATGAAAATTGTAAAAACATACATTTACAAGAACTTCTCTATGAAAGACATGGGTGAAACTTCCTATATATTGGGAATAAGGCTCTACTGGGATAAAGAAAGAAAGCTTATATGGTTGTCTCAATCCACGTACATAGATCAAATATTAGAAAGGTACGATTTTACGAACAACAATGCAATAAATGTACCATTTTGATACGACATACATCTTTCGAAGAAAGTGACACCTCGGACCGAGGAAGAAAGAGTTAGAATGTCTAACTTTCCATATGCTTCTTGTATCAGAATTATTATGTATGTTATGCTATGTACAAGACTTGGCACTAGTTTTGACTTTAGTGTGACTAGCCGATATCATTCCGATCTGGGTAATGAGCATTGGGTAGTCGTGAAATATATCATGAAATACCTTAAGAGTAATAAGGATAAGTTTCTAATTTAAGTAGAAGATAAGTTATAACTTAAGGGTTATACAGACTCCGATTTCCATGGAATTCCGGATGATAGAAAGTCTACATCCGGATACATATTTACCCTTAATGGAGGTGCAGTTAGTTAGCGATGTTCAAAACAAGACTTTACAGTTGATTCCACCACTTAGGCATAATTTATAGCGGCTTTAGAAACTGTTAAAAAAGCTGTTTGGATTGGAAATTTTATCACATAACTAGATATTGTGCCTAGTGTTGAGGATCTGATCCCACTTTTCTATGATAATAGCAGAGCCTTTGCGTAAGCTAAAGAGCCAAGAGCGCATTCCAAATCTAAACACGTAGAAATGAAATATTAAATGAATAGAGAAATTGTCAAACGAAAAGATATAATGGTCTTAAAGGTTCAAGGACAATACAACATAGCAGACCCGCTTACTAAGGACTTACCTCCAAATTTATTCGATAAACATATGGAGGAGATGGGACTTTGGTACTATCCGGATTGACACTAAGCAAGTGAGAGTTTATTGGAGTTTGTGCTTTGAGCACCAATCCGAATAATGTATGGTATATTATATTTTATTATTTATTAATAAAATAACTATATTTTCATTTCATTTTGTTAATGGTAGTTATTGTTATGTCATTATCTCTTATCGTATATTGGTTTAATATATAAATATATATTTATATGATGAAAATGACACGACCTTAAAATAATCATGTAGTGATACTGAATACTAGGCGTGGTCCTTCATTTGGGATAATATTACTATTATAAACTATTCTTAAAGAATATATTCCTAGTCATTGATTTTGGAATATGGTCGAATTCCTATAACCTATAAGACTAGCACTTGTCGTATATTGGAATTGGAGTCCTAATGGTCTAACCCAATGGACCAAGAGCAATGAAAACTCGTATAGACATGTGGGTATTTGTTAGAGCGAATACTGAATGATTCAAAGTTGATTTTGTTAGTGTCCTAGACATGCCAATGATCTCTAAGGAATGATTTGTGTGTGAATAATCTAAAGTAAGTTGCGGAAATTACTTACAAAGATTGGTGGAAGTTCAAAACTTTTTCATGGATGTAGAAGCTCTAAGCCCTCTTTTAGTGTTTCCAACACTTGGGTGAGTCTCCCTATCACCTTGTTTCACTCCTTAATGTGCTAGCATACTTGAATTTTTGTAACAAAAATCCATGGGAGAGAAGAGAAGCTCACGTTTTTGTGAGGAAGAAGATAGAATATGTTGCTGTGAATAGTGAATTCTACACACTTCCAAAGTCAACAAGTTAATTTATACTAAGTTTGTGTGTTGAATTGGTTTGAGTGTTTTAAAAGCAATCCAAGCTTTACACTCAACAAATCAAATCCATGAAATAAGCCTAACCACTTCCATCACATCTCCAATATGTTGATGTAAGTGAAGTGGGTCCCACCCTTTTAAATTCGAAATTTAAGTCGTCTAACTCAACACGCAACTTCGCTCGGGCCCGGGTTCATTTAATTCCGAATAAATGAATTTTCCGTTGCGACATAATTAAATCTAATTTAATTAAATAATAATGCCTAGCAAAATTATTACGAAAGTCGCTTGTGAATTGATTCTAAATTAATTCGTTTGCCCGAATTAAAATCCAATTTAATTAAATAATAATGCCTAGCAAAATTATTACGAAAGTCGCTTGCGAATTGATTCTAAATTAATTCGTTTGCCTGAATTAAAATCCAATTTTAATTCCGCTTTGAAATCCGATTTCATTTAATATATCAAATATATTATTTAATCGATTAATTTCAAATTAATCATTCTCTCTCTTCTTCTATTCGAATTTTATCCCAGATAAATTCTTACCACAATTAATCCCAGATTAATTTTGTCTCTCTCATAATTAATCCCAGATTAATTATGTTCGAGTCAAATGTCATTGGTGAATCTTTGGGAGGCGACCCAAGAGATCCCTGGATATGTTGGCAGTAAATACGGTCATCGGACTATCCGAATACGTGCGTACCTCGTACCACGTTCTTACCGATTTACAAGACATGGTTGGCTTCTAGCAAAGCACTGTGCCTACCCAATTCTCCAGAAATATTCTTTTAAGGAATACAAGATCTATATGAGGCGTAGTATACATAGTATTGCGTATTACGATCCAGTATCTGATGTCATATGCTAGGCCTGAGGCTGGAGTTGTGTCTGCCCCGTACGAAGCATATATCGGATCACTAGCAACTAGTCTCTTTATGATCAGAAAGTCATGACCTAGTCATACTTTCCCGATGGCTATAGCACTATAGAGTACCAGTTCTGTATCCATGTGTGATCATCATCTCCATATGATTGAAGTGATAATTCCATCTTGACATCACACCCAATACACTACGATTCTTAGTATACCCAGAAGAGACATACACAGAACTTGTTAAAGCCCCGGACGACCAAAACCAAAGTATACTGATTGTCACAAGTATTAGTGATTCAAGTCTCAGGTTAATACCATATACACCTACCCTGATTCGGATTCCCATAGACACACAGTCATACTACCAATGGGATTCCGAGGGGTTTATCCAGAGCGAAGCTATTCCCGTACCATCAGTAAACAGAACCTCATATCACACTTGTATGAGTATCCAATACCCAAATATATGAGAACTATGCCGTTAAGCTTCCATAATGTGCACAAGTGTAATACTAGCCTATTCTGCATTATCGATGTACAGTCTCGATAATACTACGACTAGGGATATTTAATGATTAAACCTTAGTGGATTAATATTGTCTCATATATTATTAATCTGGTACTAATCATATGGACTTTTATCATTTATATATCCAGGTAATCCAATTACAAATGATAAAAGAGCAATTTCCTTTGTCACATAATTAATTTTGTACAAGAACACCATGTTCTTTGCAACATAGTGATGCTATGGGTCATAATTATCCAACAATCTCCCACTTGGCCTATAGCCAATCACTCAAGTGTCCAACACCTGAACTATGTATGGGTCGTTCAAACTTCTGCTGAGAAATAGCTTTCATCGGTGGATTTATAAGGTTATCATCTGATGTGATTTATTCGATCATCACATCGCCACGATTTATGATCTCACGAATCAGATGAATTAGTCGAAGTACATACTTGGATCGTTGATGAGACCGTGGTTCCTTAGCCTATGTTGTAGCCCAGCTCAGCTGCTAACATAACTACTCCTAATCCAATTAGGAATTTTATTAGATCCAAAATGCTTCTTTTGCTGCCTCAGCTGCAGTAATATTCCGCTTTTATCGTTTAATCGGCTACAATATCTTGCTTGGAAAATTTCCAGCTCACTGTTTCGTTATTCAAATTAAATATATACCCTTATTGTGATTACAGTCGTCTTTATCGGTTTGGAAACTTGCAGCGGTGAACCCAGTCACCTCAAGTTCTCCTTTACCCATATTCTCAGAAAGCATCCTTAGTTCATCCAAGATACTCAAGGATGTTGTTTACTTCAATCCAGTGACCATAATTTGGATTGGGCCTGATTGTGACTGTATATGCTCAAAGCATATGAGACATCAGGTTGCATACATTTTCATAACATATGAGCTCTGGGAGAGTGTCAGCAGCTTTCTAGATCTATCCCAGTAGATCTTTATTCCTAGAATAAAGCCCGTTTCTCCCAGGTTTTTCATGGAGAATTTTATGAAAGCCAAGCTTTCACCGATTATAGTATGAGAATGTTATTGCCGAGAAGCAATACATCATCAACATAAGGACAATGAATGTCAGTGCGCTCCCACTAACCCTCTTATATACACAAGAATCATCTTCGTTTTGAATTAAATCATATACCATTATGATTACATCAAAACGATGGTTCCAATAATTCAATGCTTGTTTCAATCCATAAATGGATTGATTTAACTTGCAAACCTTGTTTGCATGTTTTGGCACGATAAAACCGTCAGGATGTTACATACAAACATCCTCCAAAAGGTTTCCGTTAATGAAAGCGGTTTTGGCATTCAGCTGCCATATTTCATAAATGAAATATGCAGCAATAGCAAGCATTATCCGAATGGATTTAATCATGGAAATAGGTGAAAAGTTTCATCGTAATCGACATTATGTCGTTGACGATACCCTTTCTGTACAAGCCTAGCTGCGTACATTTATATGTTGACATCCATGTCTGTCTTCATTGAAGACCCATTTAGTACCAATAAGCACAATGCCTTCTGGTACATCAACCAGTATCCAAACTTGGTTGGTATATATGGAATCCATTTCGGACTTCATGACACTTTGTCATAAAAGGAGTTGATACCTTGTATCACTTCCTTATACCTAGTCGGTTCATTTTCCTCAATAAGATTAATATCTACATGAGGTGAGATCAGAAACCCATACCTCCCAAGTTGTTTTCTGACTCTCTCCGACATACGCGGTTCTTGTGTATTCAAAGATTGTGGTATAGTTTCATCCCTGATGAACTGTTCATGTTCCGTAAAGGATCAGTGTCCGGAATATTATCACTCTGATTTTCATCGAGTTCTACTTTCCTCCCACTTACCACTGCATTTAGGAATTCCTTTTAGGAAAACCGCATGGAGAGCAACAAATACATTGTTCTCTTGTGAGTTGTATAGGTACTATACTTTGGTTTCCCTAGGATAACCTACAAATAGGCACTTATCCGATTTGGGTTCTAGTTTGGTATCATCCAAACGTTTAGAGTATGCCTAGCATTCCCAAATCTTCAGGAATGAGAAACCTGATTTTTTTCCTGTTCATATCTAATATAAAGTCTGTCTAACAGATTTTTCATGGAACCTTATTCAAAATAAGTATTGCACTGTTTAATGCGTATCCTCAGAAGAAAATTGGTAGCTCAGAGCGACTCATCATTAACCTTACCATGTCCAACTAATTTTGGTTTCTCCGTTCGGACACACCATCAAATTGAAGTGTTACGGGAGGAGTCCACTGTGAAAGAATACCATACTCTTTCAAGTAATCTTGAAACTCATATGTTTAAGTATTATCCACCATGGTCCAACCGTAATGTTTTAATACTTTTACGGTCCGTTTTTCTACTTCGTGTCGAAACTCTTTCAATTTCTCAAAAGTTTCCGACTTGTGTTTCATAAGATACACATAACCATAACGCGATGCCACATCCGTAAAGGTTACGAAGTATTCATATCCACATCTAGCCTAGCTAGACATGGGCCCACTTACGTCACTATGAACGAGGGCTAACAGATCGGTGGCACTTGCACCTTTACCATTAAAAGGTGTTTTATGCATTTTGCCTAATAAACAAGATTCACATACATCATTTGAATTAGGATCAAATCCGTCCTAGTATCCACTCTTATCCACAAGTCTTGTTAATGTGTCCCAGACAACAATACCTCAAATATGTCTCATCTGATTTACTCAGTTTGAGCCTTTTGTTTGTCATGTTATATCTTTGAGATTCATTTATATTCGAAATATAAATATTGTTATTCACATCTAATGTGTATATCTCAATATCATCTTTATAGACAAAACATCTGGTGTTTCGAAACATAAAGGTATACCCCAACGGGTTAAACTAGATACAGAGATAATGTTCTTAGTCAAACTAGGTACATTATAAAAGTCTCCTAATTTAAGTACATGCCCCAAGGGCAGTTCCAAAACTTAGGTTCATATGGCCAAAGCAGCGACTCTCGTCCTGTTTCCGACTTGTAGGTAGATCTCATCTGAAGCCAGTATCTTGCTAATCAGCAGATCCTGCACATCAGTACATATATATATTCCACATCCAGTATCAAAATCCAATTTTAAAACTGGTAGTGGACATATTTATAACTAACCTGAAGCTGGAGCCTTGCCCCGCCTTCACTTCCTTCATGTATGCCCTGTCCATACGGCATTCACGCTTCCAGTGACCCCGTTTGCCATAATTTAGGCAGACATCTTGGGATGTGTCCTTTGTCTTCCCAGAAGACTGTGACGATTTAGCCGTGCCCTTTTCTTCACACCCCCAGAAGCCTTCGGCCAAGCCTTGGCCTTCTGGGACATCGAAGTAAAATGCGTCTTACACATCTTGCCCTTTTAGAAGCTCTGAATCTGCCTCCTTGAGCATAGCCATTAACTCTCCAAGAGTTTTTCTCTTTTGGTTCATGATGAACCCGCCCCAACAATTGGGCAGAGACTGTAAGATCAAATCTATATAAGTCTCGGCCTCGTAGGTAATGCTCAGCTAACCTAGCTGTTCGATGTCAGCAATCATTTTCGACACCTAGTGCTCGACAGATGTACCATCTGACATACGCGAGTGAAAGAGCTTCTTTTGCAATTCGTACTTCTAAGATCTAAGGTTAGATCTATGAAGATCCTTTAATTTCAACATCATGGTATAATGATCTAATCCTTAGTTCTGACGACGAAATTAAAAAGTCATTGTAGCAAGCATAATGGATTGAGCACTAAAGTTATCATCACGATGAGTCTTCCAAAGCTCATGCTCTACTATTTGCTCAACTCTGGGCTCAGGCCCGAGAGGTTTCTCTATCAAATAGAATAACTTCTCAGCTCCCAGGACTATCATGAGATTCTTTTCCCAATCTGGAAAATAAAAGCCGTTAAAGACATTTTCACCCAGGATTATGTCATTTGACGCTAATCTTTCAAGTCATCTTGATTAGTATAGTCCAACTATCTAATCAACGATTTCGGGTACAATCTAATGTAATGATTACTATAGTCTAACTATATAATTAACTACAATTTGATTGGTTACTTTCAAATGTATTGATTACTATAGTCCAACTATATAACAAACTACAAATGAAGTAGTTTGAATACAGTCCAACTGTTCAATTAAAACAACAATTGAATATTAGTCCAACTAATATATTTATATATAATTAATGACGAAAAATAAAATGAGCGCTTATTGGCAAGTATCTAAACGAAATTTCAAATTTAATACTTGCCTCCCACTATTTTTCGGCGAACCTCTAAGCCTCTGTGGAGTACTCGTGAAACCTAGTTTCCTAGTAGGCTAGGATCCCGTTAAATAACACACAACCTTGACTTTGGCCAACAAGTTGTATGAAACTTAACTAGGTAGATCTCTAAGATCAATTGGATCCCATCGAATTCCTAGATCCAGTAGGTGGACCTCCAAGTCCGAAACATATATTCAATATATGTAAATATATCCAATATTTTTCCTAATATTTTTCCTCTGAATCAACTAAGCATTGGCTTTGGCTCAACAAACTTAATGATTCCAGTTAAGCGTGACTCATTAACAGTGGGAAAGCTTCATAATCGAAGTCGATGAACAAGAAGTGACCTTGACTTGGGCCAACAAGTCACAACCGCCCAAGACATACGATATGGAACAAAGCTTACGCGGTTCAAACACATCCGCGATGGACAAAGGTCTTGACTTTGGCCAACAAACCAATGTCAATCTTGGATCTTGAGAGAGAACCACTCAATGGAAGGAAAAACGTTTAATATTGAATGAGGGTTTTCGCTTAAATTGGCAACCAATTTATTATCTTTAATAGGTCTCATCATACACCCTTAACATACATGCATTCTAAAAGCATAATAAGGCGCGATAAAATTTATAATGATATGCGGATGATGAATATATAACAAATTTTCCTAGAACAAATCTCTCTATTTCTTCTCTTCCGCTAGCACTATCTTACTTCTACCCAATTACATAATACTTCTAAAGAAACCTCATTTACATTTAGGGGAATTGGTGAGAAGAGAACTACAATGAGAAAAGAGATAATAGGCTGGACACGCAGGTCCAATTTAATAAATTCTAAATTTATTACAACAATTTCCAAAATTGCCCTCACCCTTCTAATATCCATCTGATATACATTATTCATACAATACATCCAAGTATTCACACAAAGCATGTTATCAATCAATCTAATCCAATTAATTAATCTTTGATTAATGACCATCCAATGTTCAAACAACGATTTGATTTGCACGAGTCAAACTCGTTTAAGAATAAATACTCAAAGTAAGTATTCTTGAATTATATCGAACTACAATTTTAAATCTAATTTAAATTGTATCCAATATTAATTCATATTTAATTCCAAATTAAATAATTACACTTTTAATAGTGCCTTTTAGACTTGGATTTCAAATCCAATCCAATTGGGTCTCAAAGGCCCAATTAACATCCAATGCTATTCAATTAAAGTCCAATGGGCTTTCAATTGATTCTTTAGGCATGAGCTTTGGCCATTATGGATCAAACCCAAAATGCCAAGGCCCAAGTTAGGAATCACCATATGCCATAAAATCAATTTAGGCCCAATTAAATTATTAAAGGCTCAATGTCATATTTTTGGACTTTATGGAAATGGTTTAGGCCCAAGTATGATCCAAGACCAAAATTTGGCCCAACCAAGCCCATTAGCCCAAATACAACAAATTAGATTAATATATCATTTCAAATTACATATTAATCCATTTCAAGTGTAATTAACACAATTAATTAATTAATCTAGTATTTCCAAAACACTAATTAATTTAATTAATCATACTTAACATTTCAATTTATGTCCAACACAAATTAAAGCACAATCAATTCATTCCAACATGCTAGGCTCACGGTATTGGCAAGGAATTTGTCATGCAATTTGATTTCAATCCAATTAAATCAACATATATCATATATTTCATGCCAACAACACATCCAATTGTCTAATTTTCAAAAAATTACCATGAGCATTCCTAGGGTTCAATTCGGTCATGCATGGATTTTTGAGGATTTTTTATCTAATCAATTTATCACAAATCCAATGATATACAAATCCAATTCAACATCATATAAACTCAACCAACTCATCAATTTAGGTAAAATCAAGCTCCAACCATAAAATCTCAAATTAAAGTTTAAGAACCCTAGAATCAAATCATGCTTAGAAATCGCTCTGATACCATTGTTAGTGTCCTAGACATGCCAAGGATCTCTAAGGAATGATTTGTGTGTGAATAATCTAAAGTAAGTTGCGGAAATTACTTACAAAGATTGGTGGAAGTTCAAAACTTTTTCATGGATGTAGAAGCTCTAAGCCCTCTTTTAGTGTTTCCAACACTTGGGTGAGTCTCCCTATCACCTTGTTTCACTCCTTAATATGCTAGCATACTTGAATTTTTGCAACAAAAATCCATGGGAGAGAAGAGAAGCTCACGTTTTTGTGAGGAAGAAGAGAGAATAGGTTGCTGTGAATAGTGAATTCTACACACTTCCAAAGTCAACAAGTTAATTGATACTAAGTTTGTGTGTTGAATTGGTTTGAGTGTTTTAAAAGCAATCCAAGCTTTACACTCAACAAATCAAATCCATGAAATAAGCCTAACCACTTCCATCACATGTCCAACATGTTGATGTAAGTGAAGTGGGTCCCACCACTTTTAAATTCGAAATTAAAATTAAGCGGCTAACTCAACACGCAACTTCGCTCGGGCCCGGGTTCGTTTAATTCCGAATAAACAAATTTTCCGTTGCGACATAATTAAATCAAATTTAATTAAATAATAATGCCTAGCAAAATTATTACGAAAGTCGCTTGCGAATTGATTCTAAATTAATTCATTTGCCCGAATTAAAATCCAATTTTAATTCCGCTTTGAAATCTGATTTCATTTAATATATCAAATATATTATTTAATCGATTAATTCTAAATTAATCGCTCTCTCTCTTCTTCTATTCGAATTTTATCCTAGATAAATTCTTACTGCAATTAATCCAGATTAATTTTTCTCTCTCATAATTAATCCCAGATTAATTCTGTTCGAGTCAAATGTCATCGGTGAATCTTTGGGGCGACCCAAGAGATCCCTGGATATGTTGGCAGTAAATACGGTCATCGGACTATCTGAATACGTGCGTACCTCGTACCACGTTCTTACCGATTTACAAGACATGGTTGGCTTCTAGCAAAGCACTGTGCCTACCCAATTCTCCAGAAATATTCTTTTAAGGAATACAATATCTATATCAGGCGTAGTATACATAGTATTACGTATTATGATCCAGTATCGGATGTCGCATGTTAGGCCTGGGGCTGGAGTTGTGTCTGCCCCGTACGAAGCATATATCGGATCACTAACAACTAGTCTCTTTATGATCGAAAGTCATAACCTAGTCATACTTTCCCGATGGCTATAGCACTATAGAGTACCAGTTCTGTATCTCTGAGTGATCATCATCATCTCCATATGACTGAAGTGATACTTCCATCTTGACATCACACCCAATACACTACGATTCTCAGTATACCTAGAAGAGACGTACACAGAACCTGTTAAAGCCTCGGACGACCAAAACCAAAGTATACTGATTGTCGCAAGTATTAGCGATTCAAGTCTCAGGTTAAGACCATATACACCTACCCTGATTCGGATTCCCATAGACACATAGTCATACTACCAATGGGATTCTGATGGGTCTATCCAGAGCGAAGCTGTTCCCGTACCATCGGCAAACAGAACCTCCGATCACACTTGCATGAGTATCCAATACCCAAATATATGAGAACTATGTCGTTAAGCTTCCATAACGTGCACAAGTGCAATACTAGCTTATTTGCATTATTGATGTCGAGTCTCGATAATACTACGACTAGGGATATTTAATGATTAAACCTTAGTGGATTAATAATGTCTCATATCATATTAATCTGGTACTAATCATATGGACTTTTATCATTTATATATCCAGGTAATCCAATTACAAATGATAAAAGAGTAATTTTATTTGTCACATAGTTAATTTTGTACAAGAACACCATGTTCTTTACAAAATAGTGATGCTATGGGTCATAATTATCCAACAGATTCTTTATTAGTTGATAGTACACACCATTATCAATAGGAATCTCATTGAGTCGAGTAGCATATGTAATCCTTTGACTATAGGATAACATTGATTTTATGTGTGATCTTCCACACTTAGATGCTATGTATGTCAAAGACCTTTCATGGTATGACCGCTAGATGATCGTTAGGTGTGGACTGATACACTCATTAATCGGTGTGTATAGAGATATGATCTATCAGCCTAAATGTGTAACATAAGGGATTTAGGTATCCATGTTAATGAGTCACAATTCTTAAGAGTTTGGCCAAAACCGATCACCTATGGTTGATCGCATATACATCAAAAATAGTATTATGATTAGTTATAAAGAATCGCGGACATGTCAACAATATGAGATGTGCGCCTTGGAAACTTGATGGTATAATCTATGTTTCCTAAGCAGAACTCGAATAGCCTACAACGGAAGGATTGTTAAACATATGTGATGACTTGAACTTGTATAGTTCTGAAAGGTCGTTCATGTTCTTCATAATTTTGAAGGTGTCCGAATTACGTACATATGATTGAGTCATATAACGAACGTGTCTGAACTTAGAGAATCCTACAATATGAAATGTACTCGTTGAGCACTCGAGTAGCCAATTATGTTTTATAATAAATAATATTTGATATTATAATTATCAATCAAAATAATTAAGTATTATTGGATAACAATAATTATTTACTAGACCAATTGAGATTAATTGGATTAATCAAAATTTATTTAATTATTAAATAAATAATCACACAAGGACTTTATTATAATTTCATAAATATCTCAATTGAAGGATATTTTGGTAATTAAAAAATATGTAATAATATATGTCTATTACTTGATTAATTTGATTAATCAAGTAGTTAGACAAAGTGATAAGATTACACATAATATGCACATTTAGACAAATTAGATTAAGTCCACCAAAAAGTTGATTAAATTTTTTATTAATAAAAAAATGATAAGCTTAATCATAAAAAGATCTTAAGCTTTTTGATTAATAAGTTTTAACATAAAGAAAATAATTATGAGAGAAATTTTGAAAGTTATCTACAATTTTCTACAAGAGCAGTAGATTTGATCTTTCACTCAAGTTTGCTAGGTAAGTTTTGATCTTATCTAATAAGGTATATTTTTCATTAATGATTTGATATCATTAGTGAAATATATGGTGATGTATTATGTATTTGATGCATAATAACATATTTTGAAGTTGAAATAAGGTTAAAGATTTGTGTATAAATGGTTTCGAAGCATAAAAACACAATATGGTTGTGATTGAGTCAAGTTTTGTGTATGTTGGACATAAAACACAAAAATTAAAGTTTTGAACTCTAAATAAGAGTTTGGAACTTTGACTATCATTCAAGAATCACTTGACCATATTAAAGTGACCTATAATTATTTATGAGTTACTTTTTTATGGGATTCTTGTTTAGTTTGATTTTTAGATTCAAACTTATTCATATATGTATTTTGAATACATTTATGTTTTGTAAAAATATTTGATATTAAAACATGATTTTTATTTTTTAATTATTTTAGATGTGTTGATATTGGTTTGATGTTAAAAATAAGATTTGGGTGTTTGGAAATATTTGGAGAAAATTGGAAATGATTTGAGTTAAAAAAGTGAAAAGTGCTCGTTGGAACCAAAATGTACAGGCGCGGAGAACATCAGCTCTTGCACTCGTGCGACGTGTGCGTGATGTGACTTATTTATCAGTTTTTTAGAGTTTCCGGACTATGATTCGTCCCGAATTTTTTTTTCTATGGACTCGTTATTACAACTATTCGGTTATTGTGTTCTTACAATGACTTGAACAATCAGTAAAAACACAACACAAAAATTAAAGTAGTAAGGAAATCCAGTATCAGCCTCAATCGCTCAGCCCCTGATATGATGCTTCAGACCCTGATGAGTTGATTCAGACCCTGATGAGCAGAGCAGACCCTGACGAGCAGACCCACACGAGCAGACCCTGACGAGCAGACCCTGATGAGCAGACCCACACGAACAGACCTTGATGAGCAGACCCTCACGAGCAGACCCTGAAATCAGCCCCTGACGATCCAGAACCAAATCAGAACCGATCCAGCAAACAAGATCAGACCCAATGCTTCATTATTCCGAGGCTTGTTGATGTGGCAACAATCTCCTTAAAACAAATTTGTCCCATACCGAAGGTGTAGTAAAACGTGAGACGTTTTTTTCCCATGATGCAACAGAAATAAACAAGTATGGGCACCACCAAACTTGTTTCCAACGAACCACAAAGTGTTTGAACTCTCCCAACAAAAACAAAGAAAAACTGAGGGAAAAATATTTTCCTTAAAATGAAAGCTTCTGAATTTTTCTTTTGGTCTTGTGCGTATGACAAAAAAAAAACGAAAAACACTGCACCCTTTAAAATGAAATAAACATGCCAATTAAATAACATTAGTGGGAGACCTTTCATTTGAAGTAACCACCAAGTTAATTAATGGAATTAATTTAACTGTTATGGAACTTCAAAAGACTTGGAAAAATAAAGAGACTTGCAAAAATTGGCTGGGCCGGGCCCGCATAATTTGGTCCGTCATTCGTGTAAGCAGGACGCGCGGGTGCACACGAGTCAGGCCTGATCGGATTTTGATTTGCACCCCCCTGCGCGCGCACGTAAAAAGAGAGCCTCTATCCTTATAACACTTACCCATCTACATATGAGTAATCATATATAAGCACACTTTTCCTTTATTAGCTTTCCCATGTGGGACAAGCTAATTTCTCTTTATTTTCCAACACCAATGGGTGAACTTTGAGCAACAATTTCTCATTCACCCAAGCACCATTTTAAGCATATGAATATACCATTCCGAACTACTCACGGAGGAGTATCTGAATCACTCAAAAACAACCACTAACACGAAGTGGACCATGCTTAAAATTGTACCACAAAATGCTTACTTGTGAGCATTTTCCAACACTCATAACGGAATATAGTATCTCATTTAATTAGTTAATAATACACCCATGCTCTATATCCGTGTGTCCGCTGTGCGGGGCTCCAATCCGACCCTATGGGATCCAGATCCACCCCAAAAACATCAATCTGTCCAGTGCACACCCAAGACACTTGCCCAGTACTTGTGAGCATTTTCCAACACTCGTAATGCTTGATCTCACCCAACGAGCACTGGACGAGTGAGTACGCAATCTGTCCAGAGCACGAGGTGGTATATCATGTGCCGGGTGTATATGTCATCTCTCTCACAACAGGCGGGCCCCACACAGTTATGGGGCCCGCCTGCTGTAAGAGAGATGACATATACACCCGGCACATAATATAATTTTCACCAGTGCACACCCAAGACACTTGCCCAGTACTCCAAAAACTGATTTTTCACCTCAAGGACAATGATTAAGACTAACAATGATAAGTTATTTTCCATTTGTTTATTTATTGATTATATTGGTTTTAATTCTAACTGTAACTACTGCAACGGTATAGAGAGCATTTTCAACCATAAATATTTTGAAGAATCAACTATAAAATCGGATGAGTGATCAATGATTGAATGATAATTTAGTTGTATACATAGAAAAAGATGTATTATTTTTATTGATAATGAAACTATTATTCAACTGTTTCAAAATATACAACTACGACAAGAATAAATATAAATGTGTTGAAAATATCATTACAATGAAATTTAATATTTTGACACTTATTATTTTTGTTAAAATTAACTGTGTATTGAAAAAAATTAATTATATTATACTAAACCCCTGGATAAAATTCATGTGTCCGCCGGATGATAATTTGTTACTTATCAACTTGATTGAGACGGTAAGTTTATAGAGGTTATAATAAATAGCTACTTCGCTATCCATATTGTTTAGATTAATAACATAAATATATTTGAATTTTGATTTACATAATATAATACCCACCGAAAGAGATTGATTTTGCAATATTGTATACTCTACAACGATGACACCCATTAAAAAGTATTTTTATGGTCTGTTTTTTTTCTTTTTTTGAACTATTGGGGATGAAAAAAAGACAAATTATTAATTTTTTTGAAAATTCCTTTTTTTTGAATTGTTTATTTTTCAAAGGATCAAATTGTCACTCTTTCTAAATTATATTGGTACTAAATATGTAATTTAAGGTTTTACCATAATTGTTTTTTAACAAAGATGAATATGAAGATCAATGAAAGATCAAAATGATATTAGTAATTAATATTAAACGAAATTAAGATAAAAATTTAAAAATTCGTACCATCCGATAAACTTTTCGATAATATTAAAAATACGCATACAAACTATATACACTCTACCGTCCAAATCGATGTTCCCATGATACCGCATCAAATTGATGACTATTACTATTCATCAAAACATCCTCCAATAAAGTAAAAAAAAAAATTGAAATAATATGAAATTAACATCAAACGATGGAACGATTGTGTAATCAGTGCATAAAAAAAATACTTCATAAGTAATTAATATATATAAAAAAAAAGAACTAAAGATTATCTGATGGATGAATTGAAATTAACAAGAATATAATCATAAGTTATTACCCAAAAATACTACGAAGAAGTAAATATTTATCATGCATAAAATTTAGGTGCCTCTCCAACCTCTTGATCATGCAAACATGTATAAATGGATGCAAGCATCATAAGCTACAAGAGTTTTCCAAATAAATTGGAATTATATGTAAAATTTAGTAAGAAGAATAAAATATTAGAGCATTTTAGATATGAAAAAAATCTTGAATAAAGAAAATATATTATCAAGTGCGTGCAAATAAGTAGTGAACCCTCATTTTATAGTCAAATAACCTTACAGTAAATTAAGTAGGTAATGATAATTATAAAAAAAATATAAGATTGATCAAAAGTCTTACCTCCATTAAATCAAATTTTAAGAAACACACATTCCATCTTCGATTATCCATTTAATACATTCCCCCAATTAATGAGAGATCATCATTTATTCTAAGATTAAGGAGAACAATTATTATTTTTTTATTTTTTTTTAACTTTTATAGATAATTATTTATTTGTTTATTTTTAGTTTCAAATTTTCGGACTCGACTTCGGCTCTGAGTTTATTTTTTATTATTTTATTTAGTTTCAAATTGTCAGGCTTTTTTATTTTTATTTTTATAGTTTCACATTCGATTTTTAAGTATATCTATTAATTATTTTTACTTAGTTTTATATTTTCTGACCGAACTTCAACTTTTTTTATATTGAACTCCAACTTTAATATATTTTCAGATTTTCCGACCCAACTTCAATTTTAATATGTACAATCAAATAAATTTGTATTATATTCTCTAGCATATTAAAAAAAAAAAAATCTTATTTTAAGTAAAATTACTAATTTAGTGTAGATTTAAGAGATCAATGTAGTCAAAATAATAAAAAAAAGGCCCTAATAAAATGGCGGAGATAATGATAATCTTAACAGATTCACTCGCTTGATTATCTCTATAATCATATCAAAAACTATAATTAAAATTCCTAATTTACCCTTTAATCTCTCCTTGACCCGTAAACTCTTCCTACTTTGGCGGTTGAACCGGTCACCTCCTTCCACCCGTAAGCTCATCCATTTTCCACAACGATCCCCACCCCTTCTTCTAATTACCAATATACCCTCCATCATTTTCCCTTTCTTAATTAAATATTAATTAAAAAAAATAGAAAATTATGGGGCCACATTATGAGAGGGAGCTTGTCATCTAATGATATGCTTAATCCATCATATAAATAAAAAAAATTAGTGTCTGTTTTTATTGTCTTTATTTGAGATTTGTATACAAAACAAATTAGGTTGCATGCCCTATTAACAAATTAGGTCACATGCCCTAGTTAAATTGGTTTTCGATTCAAGATCTTATTAAAAAATTATTCCCAAAGTGATTCATTTAATAAGTTGAGTCTTTACTGAAAGTATGATTCAACTTTTATAAGAATTTAGGATAATATTGGATTTTATCCACTTAGATTAGAATCCAATAACACTTGATATGGGATGATGTGGAGTTTCTCGATATTCCAAAAAAAATCTCATTAAAAAGTTTATCAGATGTGGAGTTTCTCGATATTCCAAAAAAAATCTCATTAAAAAGTTTATCACTCAAATTCGAGTCTTAATTAAAAAACAAAATAAAAAAATAAAAAGATATATTTAAACGTACTCATCCTTTTATCTTTAAAAATTAAAAAAAAATAATAATAATAAGTTGAATTGGCCGGAGCATTTGCATGCTTTCAATGTGTATGTCCTCCTCAGCCCTTCATTGAGAACATCGAGGGATGATCCAACGGTGAACATTTCTGCAGTGGGAAGTTGTAAATTTAGCACATTGGTTTTTCCGAATTATTATTTTATTTTATTATTTTTGAAAATAATAAATTATGGGGTTTTGTAACTTTTGGACTTAAACAAGGTTAATTAAGTCATTATTTATATTTTCAAACAGTTATCAATAAACTCGAAAATCAAGCAAAAAAATATTATTGCCTTAATTATCTCTTATAATTGGAAAAATCTAGTTGTATATATATATATATATTTTTTTTTTTAAATAAAAATTGAAAAATTATGAACTCCATTGAGTGTGCAGTAAATATAAATGAAGGACTGCGAGTAAAGCAACCATTTATTGTCAGTTTGCTTTCTGAAATGAACATGAAGTTTCCTCTTCAGATAATTGAAAGCATATACAATATACATACATAGATTAGATAGATATAGTTTCAAACATGTTGCTTCAGTTACAACTACTTCTGACTTTAAGTGCTTTTGCGGTTGCAACTTGAAACAGAAAGATTTGGTGGGTATGTTTGTTTATTGGATCTCTGTTGCATTTACTGATGTTTTTTTTTTCTTTTTTTTTTCTCCATCTATGTTGCTGCAAAAATGACACATGATATGATTTTTGTTTTCACAGTTTTTAATTACCATTGAAGTGTTTTCATTTTCAACTCTGAGAGAAAGAAGGGTTATTGAGTTTGAGACAAATTACAATTCTTAAACGCTTGAGTTGAAGTTCAAGAACTTAAAAGGGTTTGTTCACAAGTGTAAATGCTTCTTGGAAAGTGCTTTTTTGGTTGCTGGCTTTTGATGTTTGTGTAAGATTTTTTTGGAAACAAAAGATTTTTCATAAAAAGTCCACTTCAGTCTCTGCCAGACTGCCAGTCTTGTGTTAATAATGGCAGCTTTTTTTCTGAAAATACCCATATCCTTTTATAGACAAGAAGAAAATGGAAATATATAAGAGAAAAATATATGAGCAAATTTCTTTTTTCCTTTTTTGGTTGTGGCATAAATTTTTAGATTCCTGGGTTGTTTCTTATTTCTTAAGCTTCTGACAAGAAACGAAGCCCTAGAATTTTTCTCTTTTTAGCTTGTTTTGTTGATTTATGTATTAAGATCTGCAACTTTTTCTTTGCCATGAGGCCTTAGATTCTATATGCTTTTGACCCATATCATTTTTAGTAGTGATTTGTTTGATGGGTTTATTTTATTATTTACTAGTGTCTAATACAAATAACAATTTTTCATTTTTGGTAACAATGGTAGTGATTAGACATATACTCTAGATGCAACATGGATTTTTCAGAGTCAACAAGAATTGTGTTCAATAGAATCAAGAAATTGGAGCCAGAGAATGTTACAAAGATAATTGGGTATCTCCTTTTGCAAGAGAAAGAAATGCTTCATTTGGCTATGAGTCCTGATATAGTCATTCAGGAAGTTGTTCACAAAGCCAAAGCTGAACTCCAGCAGTTTGCTATTAAATCAACTTCATCCCCAATTTCGCCTTCCATGAATTCGCCTGTGAATGAAGTTCTGTTTCAATTCAATCCTTTTTCATCGAGGGCTCCAGTGTCACCAGCAGGCTGTAGAGGCCCATCTTACCGGGGTCAGCAAGTCACTACCAAGAACAATTCAGATTTTGTGGCATTTGGATATTTGGATTCTATCAATGAACTTCAAAATCAAACCCAGTTCTTGAGTTTAGAGGATCAGATGGAGCATGTCAACTTGGGGAATACCGGATTTTCACGTGATTATTACTACTCTGATGCTGCTTTGTGTAATTTAGGTGCAAGATCTTGTCGTCGATATCAAAGCCTTACTGCTGAACTTCCTGTGAAGACTTGTCACTACTACAATAAAGGATTCTGTAAGCATGGAAGTAACTGTAGGTACTATCATGGACAAGTTTCCGAGTGCTTCACTCAAATGTTTGGACAAAATTCACAGGATAGTTTTTATGATGACCATGTTTTCTCTCCTGTATCACTTGAGAGGTTAGAGTTGGAAATCGTTGAGCTTCTGAAAGCAAGAAGAGGAAATCCTATTTCCATTGCTTCTCTGCCAATGTTATATTATGAGAAGTATGGGAAAGTTCTTCAAGCTGATGGTTACCTTACCGAGAGCCAGAGACATGGTAAAGCTGGTTACAGTTTGACCAAGCTTCTAGCTAGATTGAAAAACAGTATCCGGTTGATCGACAGGTGCATACTATTGTATTCTATCGAGTGATTTTTCTAATGAAACTTTTTATGTTTCAGAGTCTAAAATGCATTTTTGATTGATGAATTGCAGACCTCATGGGCAGCATGCCGTGATTTTGGCTGAAGATGCACCAAAACACTTGGAGAATCGGAATGAGAGAAGTGACCCCGGTCCGATTGTTAGTGGATCTCGGCAGATATATCTAACCTTTCCAGCTGAGAGCACTTTTACAGAAGATGATGTCTCCAACTACTTCAGGTAATTATTGTGAGATTCTTTGCACATTATTTTCACTCTTAATTATTGTTTTCTTATTGTGTTGTGGTTTCTCTGCAGCACCTATGGACCCGTTGAAGATGTAAGAATTCCATGCCAACAGAAACGGATGTTTGGATTTGTAACCTTGCGAGTGCAGATACAGTGAAAATGATTTTGGCAAAGGGAAATCCTCATTTTGTTTGCGGGGCACGTGTTCTTGTGAAGCCTTACAGGGAGAAATCAAAGCTTGTTGATAGGTAAATATAATGCCCGCTCTTAACTTTTAGCAGTTTATGAAATGCAGAAAAGTTTAGAACCAAGCATCTGTTGATAATCTGGCATTATAAGTTACAAACATTACATATGTGAAATTATCACCGACAGCTTCCCGGATTTTGTTATTTTAGCTCATTGTTTGTTACTACTTCCTTAGTGCAAGTTTCTTTTCTCTTATCTGGACTTTTATGTTAATGCAGGAAGTACCAAGAGAGAATGGAGTCTCCGATGTATTTTCCTCCGCACTTAGATATGGATTCTGAGCTTCTCTCATGTGAGTAGGTTCTTTTATAATTTCGATTATTGAAAATGGACCCCAGTGGACTTCTATAATTTGGCATTCCAAGACTGTGTTTTACACATGCTTGTACAGTTCTTACACCATCTCTCTCTTCTCCCAGATTCTCGAGGATGCGAAACCTCTCGATTTATCAGAAAGCAGCTTTTTGAAGAGCAGGAGCAAGCCTTTGAACTTGAGAGGAGTCGTCTCGCTGAGCTTCAATTATTCCGGAAACCTATGGCCGATCCACCATATTTTGGCTACTCCACGGATGGCTTGAAAGTCTCAGAAGGTCTGCAATCATTCTGTATTCTTATTTGCTTAATCTGTAAAACTGTTTTTCTTGTTTTCTTTTGCTTTATCCAATTTTTCTCCTTTAATATGTTTTTAGTTTCACTTCAATTTTCCGTCAGCAGAGCGTTTCAGTTATCTGCTTGATGTTTTGAACAATGGCTCCACCACTGACGATAGAGTTAATCACGGGGAGACCAATTACACTGACCAGGAGAGGTATGATAGTAATTAGCATCCCTTCTTTTAAGACTAATTACATTTAGATTCACTGCATATGTTTCTAGATCCAAATATTTGAATATGTGCAACACATTATGATGTTTTCAATTTTTCCTAGCAGTGAAGGTCTTAATCTCCCTGATAGTCCATTTGCTACTCCAATAGCTAGCGGGATTTCTACGGTCACATAGGTTCAGCAACACACATAAGAACTATAGAGTTAGAGTTCGACTCAAAGGCAAAAATCTTACGGTTTGATACCTAACAGCTCCTTTTTCCCCCTTTCTTTGTCTCTCAAAAGTTCACCAAAGTACATACCAGCTCAAGAAGATAACACGCGCAAGCCTCTCCTCAGTGGGAAGTAGCAGCGAAGAATATGATACTTAGATTACATGAAGGTTTTTACAGTGTTTTTTTTTTTTTTTCAAAATGAATCACAGAAAGGCCTATAGTCTTTACTAGGACAAAATAACTAGGGTATATAAGTAGTGTTCAGAGAGTGAGAGTCCAAATGTTTACAATCTCTGTTGACACTGAATAATAAATGCAAATAACTTTTAACAAAAGGGTTAGTAGCAGTTTATAAAACTGTTGCTGATTCTGTAAATTTTCACTATTAATAGTGGTATCTTTTGCTTTCATATTAAGTTAATCTTGTTGCATTTTTGTTCTCATCTTTTTTGTTTTAGCAGTTAATATGAGCATAAATTGTGCTCTTGTTTTTTTATATTATGCTTTTGCAAATGACAATGCTTGAGATTGAAGTTTTGATCTTCTACAGTTGTAAGATTTGGTCCAAAGAACAAAGCATTCCTTGATTTCTTTGGTTTTAATTTTGACTCTGTGATTGGGGCCATTGGGTTTTATGCATTTGTTCTTTTTTTGGAAAAAATAATTTTTTATTTTTAAAAATAAAAATTTTTAAATTTTTTACTACTTAAAAATGAAAAAAAAAAAAAAAATTAAGAATGTCAATAATTTTTTGGTTTGAACCTTAAAAATTTAATTATAAATGTATTTATTTAAAATAAAAAATCAATTTTATATAATTAAAAATATATATTATTATCTATAAAAATGGACTAGAGCCAAGCAAAAATCAATCAATCGGGTTTCTGCCATCCTTACACCCAAAGGTTAGAGGTTCGAGCTGTATATATATTAAAGAGATTGGAGACAAGTGGCTAAAGCTCGTGAGGCAAACTTGGAAAACACACAACACATCATGCCAGCTACCTGAGGCAAGAGAATTCGATTATTGATTCTGTTGAGGGCCTAGGGGCGTGGTTATTCAAGGGCCACAACATGCATCATTTCATAATACATATATTTTCTATCTATTCAAGGGTCACAACATGCATCATTCCACAATAATCATGCAAATAAAACCGAATGATCTATGTACTCACTAAGATAAAGAACATAAGCATGAAAAAATGTATATTAAAGGAGGAAATCTTTAATATACAAGAGCAAACCCGAGCCGTTAAAACAAATCAGACCAAAACGAACTCGGCGGTACAAGAGCAGACCCGAGCCGTAAAAACAAATCTCAGCCACCATGTGGGCTATAAAGAACATAAGCATGAAAAAATGTATATTAAAGGAGGAAATCTTTCTCACATTTCTGGGATCTGTTGCTTTTCTTGCTACTTTGCAGGGGTCGCTACAAGCAAGGCTCTTCTGAATACATCCTCTCTGCATCTCAGCATTCCACGCATCCGACTGGATGACTTTCGCTATCAATATTGGTCGACCTCCAAAACCGAATGGTCTATGTACTCACTAAGATAGCCTTCTCTCACCAAGTCTTCCACCTGCTTCCGCAGGTCTCTGCACCCGTTCGTGGCATGTCCCATTGTATTATGGTAGATACAATAAGCCCTGCTATTCTCTTCCTCAACCGGGAATCTCTTCATATCAGGCTCTGCCAACAGACCTGTAGGCATTGCATTTTCGCATGTGAAACCCGATGATGAGTCTCAGTTGGAGGCACTACCTTTTTAGCTAAGGACATTGCGGGAAACGGAGGTCGGAAGGGGAAATTCGAAATAAGTACGTCATCAAGTTCATTTCACAAGCTCACTGTCTTCGTTAGTGTTGCGTTCGTTACTTCATTCGAACGTCAGGCAGATTGCGGACGTTCGTGTAGCGTTCGAATTGGCGTTCGAACGGCGTCGGTGTTTCTGGTTTTGCTGCTAGCCTCGCACCCCAGCCCAATTAGCTCCCCAAAGCCCATAAAACACACGAAAAGAACAGAAACAAAAAACACTCTCACTCACGGCAAAACAACAAACTATAAACCCTAGATAGCTTCTCTCATCTAAACACATAGCATCACTCACTGCCCTAGGCCCTTCACAAAAGATCATTCACGGTAATAACATAAAGAAGTAAAGAATAATTCTCTTCATCTCCTCCACTCACCAAGCCGAAACCAGCCCCATACAGCAGCCCTCAATTACCGAAAATTACACCCCCATAAACACCTTAGATCACCGAAAAATATAGCCCCAAAACAGTCCTCACAAGTTCCGCATAACAGCAGCCTCTTTACTTCTCAGAATTGCCGCACAATACCCTCTCCTAATAACAGTTCAATCCATAGCCCACTTACACAAACCGAAACTGACCAAAAACCAGTCCCTAAATCACGCCCAAACAGCAGTAATTTAACCCCTAAAACAGCAGCAAAATACACTTAAAACATTCCCTAAAAACCTTAAAAACAGTAACATAAAAACTGCATTCATAATCCTTAAAATAATCACACAAGACTGCACTAAGAACCCACACAAAGACTTGGAACAGTCCGTTAAAAACGTCAAAACAGGTGACCTGAACAGTGAGCAGCGAAACAGAGGCCGAACAGTAGCAGAACGGAGTTCAAACCGCAAGCAAAACAGCAAAGCAGTGAGCTAGGACGCTAAACCAGTGAACCAGAGAAGTTGAGGAGCTGTACCCTTCCGACGTCCGTGAAACGCAAGCCTGAAAGTTGGCAAAAAGGTTAGACCTGAGGGTATCTTTCACACTCGCTTTTTTTGTACTATTTATTAAATATTGCTTGTATGATTGTCATGTTGAAATGCATGTTGTGGCCCTTGAGTAGATAAATATGCATGAATTGTGAGATGTTGTATGTTGTGGCTGTGGAATAAAATGAGAGATGTGTCGACTCTCGCGGTATATCGGATGGAAACCCGGACATAAATTTCATAGCTGATTCCGAATGGACGGTAATATGATCTGTACTCGGGACACAACTCCACGTACCGCTTGAGTAAACGGCACTCTCTTTTTGTTTTGTGTTGCTTTGGTTTATTTACTTTTCATCATTTGAATTTTGCATGTTGCTTATGTATGCATAATTCAATCGAGCGCATGAGCTTAGTAAGTGAAATGAAAGATCCCCTATGGGGAGGGGTTAAAGCCCTTTACCACGATGATTTGCCGCGCCGGTTGATGTGTGCTCGGTTGAATTGCGTTTAATTCTTTGTATGCATGACTCAATCGAGCGCATGGGCTTAGTAAGTGGAATGAAAGATCCCCTATGGGGAGGGGTTAAAGCCCGTTACCACGATGTTATGCCGTGCCGGTTGATGTGTGTTCGGTTGAATGCAAGATACGTTCAATCGGACACACCAAGTTTGATGTTATCGATTTTAATTCTTGGCATGCATGATTCAATCGAGCGCATGGGCTTAGTAAGTGAATGAAAGATCCCCTATGGGGAGGGGTTAAAGCCCTTTACCACGATGCTTTACCGCGCCGGTTGATGTGTGTTCGGTTGGATGTAAGATGTGTTCAATCGGGCATACTTAGTTTGATATGATTGTCTTTATGTTTGCATGCATGATGCGATCGAGCGCATGGGCTTAGCAAGTGGGATGAAAGATCCTCTATGGGGAGGGGTTAAAGCCCTTTACCACGATGCTTCGCCGCGCCTCGCATTGTACTATTCGTCATTTATGTATTGCGTCCCATTTCATGCATCAGGTCTGTTCCCGTTCGAACGCGTTTACGAATGCAACTCGAACCCGCAAGCATTTTTCCTTATCATGCATTAGGTCCCATTTCTGTTCGAACGCGTTCACGAACGCCATACGAACGCGAGTATTCTGTTTCATTTCTGTTCGAACGCGTTCACAAACGTCATACGAACGTGAGCATTCTTTTTCATTTCCGTTCGAACGCGTTTATGAACGCTACTCGAACGAGAACCTTCTGTTTACCATTCGAACGCGTATAAGAACGATGCACGAACGCCCACGGTAGACAGATCCTCTTGCATCACATTACGACATGTCCATCTTAGCACATAGTTACCCTTTTTACGTTATGCATTGGTGTTACCTCTCTAGCTGTCTATTTCTGTTATGCGCTTAAATATCTTTTCTTAATATGCATGCTAGTAAGAATGCTATTTGTTTGCGCTTCTGTGTCCACCAATGCGTTCATTAACTTGTATGCTTGCCGTATGATAATCCTTATGTATGCAAATTGAGACATAGATTACATGCAAATAGGGTGTATGCAAATTCGAATATGTGTTACATATAAATTTAGATGAACTTGTTGATGTATGTATGTGGATTTATAAGCGTGATATTCTTAGAAATAAGTGTCACTTAAGCCTGATTAAATTATTATATAAATCCTTTCATTACAAGTGACATAAGTAAGGGACCATTCCGAACCCAACGGTTTGAGGTCTTCCCTTGCGAGGGGTGAGTGCGGCCTTAAATCTCATTTTCCCGGTTCACACCGGGTGGCGACTCCATTATTCTCCGGTTTAGTCCCTCGTGGCTACTCCGTACTCCCGATCGGGCCGCGAGCCCGGAACAGCATGCGTCGCCCAGTTTCTGTGCTCCCACAGTCTGGCGACTCCACTGGGGATAGAGAATCGGCCCCGAAATATTATCTTGTGATGTTTGGATTTATGTTTTAATTGACCGTGTCTATAGTGGATAAAATGAGGGTTTAATCAAAGGCATTTTAAGGCTAGGTAATGGTTTGGTGTCTTCTTCATTCACTACCTTTCTAGAAGGAAAAGCTGTGAAGGCACCTAGATAGCCATCTACTCGTAGCCTATTGTGATGGACTAATTTGGAGGACTCGTTGTTTATTCCTGACACCAAGCGATAAGAGCCTAAGAGGCTTGGGTATTTAAGTGAGCCTCGCTCCACCTTCCCTCTGGGGAATCTACAACGGGAAATCCATTTGACAGTCAGTCACACACCATAGCTCATTGGCACGTACCTTATTATATAAAAAAGGGTGCGCTCACTTGGTCGCTCGAACCCTTGATTGGGGAGACCTAGTTGTGGGCCATCCTTCGCCGATGAGAGTCTTTGTCTACACTCTTGTGAACCCACCCATAGACCGGGGTTGTATGGTTAAAGTAACAATTATTTCCTTGAGTATGTGCTTGTGGACCATCCTCATTTGGATGCAGTTGGACTATTGTCAGAAATGCGAACTTGTTGGGCCATTTAAACTGGGGCGAGTTCGTACCTTATGACCATTAGGCCCAAAGCTTCTGAAATGTTGATGGGCCATTCGGTAGAAATCATTGTTGTATGTTTGCATTATCTTTCTTTATGCTTGTGTTCGGAACATTACCATTTGGATTTAGTTGGGCTCATTTGTTGGTTTCTATTATATGTCCCAAGGAAAGATTAAGCATATGAAATACAACAAATGAATATATATATTAAACTTGAAGCATGGCGGAATCATACTTACAAAGCTTTTGTGATGAAGAAGATGAACAAAGGTTGAAGCTCCAAGTTCCTTGTAGATTCGGCCAAGGGAAGAAAAAGAGTGAAAGCTCCAAGCTTTGTGTATTCCAAGCTCTTTGATGGTTTCCCTATCACCTCCTTTGATCATAAGATGTGCTAGCAACAATGGAGAAAAGAAAAATAATTTCCCTTCTTGCCTTTGGAGTTCACGGCAAAGTGAACAAAATGAGAGAGAGAGAGATTTTTGTTGTGTGTTATTTTTCTTTCCAAAAGATAAGTAAAAGTAATACCAAAAATTTGGTATATGGCTTTTCCAAAAAGTCAAACTCAAATTTCCCTCCAAAAGCCATTAAATGGCTCCACCAACTTGCATCATGAATAGTGACTAGATGTCACTTTAATAAAGTGATTTGTGACTTCTATCAACTTGTCATGTCAATCGATGTAACTTCGCGATGTGACTTGCGGGCCCCACTCGTTTCAAAATACGAATGTGTCCGCAAATATTCTAGGGCTCGGTTTCGCTAATTCCGAATTAACGAATTTCCGTCGCGACGTAAATTAAATAATTTTGCCTAGCGAAATCACTATCCACATCGCTTACGAATTAATTCTAAATTAATTCGTTCGCCCGAATTAAAATCTAATTTTAATTTCGCGTCGAAATCTAATTTCGTTTAATATATCGAATATATTATTTTATCGATTAATTCCAAATTAATCGTTCTCTCTCTAAATAAGGCACTTTATCCAAGATAAAGTTTCTCCGCAATTAATCCAAGATTAATTAAGTCCGAATCAAATATCATAGGTGAATCTTCAGGAAGCGACCCAAGAGATCTCCGGATATGTTGGTAGTAAATACGGTCGTCGGATAATCCGAACACGTACGTACCTCGTACTACGTTTTTACCGATTCACAAGACAAGGTTGGCTTCTAGCAAAGCGCCATGCCTACCCAATTCTCCAGAAATATTCTTATAGGAATATAAGATCTATATCAAGCGTAGTATACCGTAGTATTGCGTACATCGATCCAGTATCGGACGATCACATGTTAGGCCTGGGGCTGGAGATGTGTCTGCCCCGTACGAAACATATATCGGACATCAAGCAACTAGTCTCTTTAAATCAGACAATCCTGACCTGGTCATATTGTCCCGACGGTTGCAACCTTTTATAGAGTACTAGTTCTGTGTCCTGCGTGATCATCACCTCCATATGTCTGAAGTGATACTTCCATCTCGACATCACATCCAGTACACTACGATTCTCGATAAACCCAGAAGAGGTGTACACAGAACCGGTTAAGGTCCCCAACCACCAAAACCAAAGTTTACCGATTGTCGCAAGTACTAGCGATGTAAGTCTCAGGTTAAGACCATATACACCTACCCTGATGCGGCCTCCCATAGACACGCAGACATACTACCAATGGGATTCCGCGGGGTCTATCCAGAGCGAAGCTGTTTTCCGTACCATCGGTAAAACACAACCTCCTATCGCACTTGCATAAGTATCCAATACTTAAATATATGAGAACTATGCCGTTGTGCCCTCACAACGTGCACAAGCGCAATACTAGTCTATTCCGCATTATCGATGTCTGATCTCGATAATACTCCGACTAGGGATATTTAATGATTAAACCTTTATGGATTGATACTGTCTCATATCATCTCAATCCGGTATTAATCATATGGACTTTCGCCATTTATATATCAAAGTAAATAATATTACAAAACGGCAAAAGGCAATTTCATTATCACATAGTTAATTTTGTACAATAATACAATATCATTTACAAACAGTGACGCTATGGGACATAATGTCTAACATCATTGCCATGAGATGTGAACTCGTTGGGTCATTAAACTAGGACGAGTTCACTCCTATGACAGTTGGCCCAAAAACTTCTAAAATGATGATAAGCCGATTTGTGTGAAAATTTTAATGAGTTGATATATTTCTTGCATCACATGCGCCTCATGCATACATGCATCATGTTAACCCCATTTTGTCTTGAAAGCCATCATAGATACCCGTTGGTTAGGGAAGAGGACAGACTTGTCAAAAGACCAAGCAGCCACCCAGAGTACTGGCAGAAGACCTAGCCCAACGGGATAGGAAACCCAATCATGCATGCATGCATACACGTAACATATTTGCATCCTTTTTGTGTTTGTTCTATTTTGTAATAACAGGTTTCAAAAGAGAAAAAGAGAAAGATAATCAGCAACATATGAGTAGTAGTTTTGGGATGAGTCCCAGGGTCGAGGCCCACATCGTCAGAGTGTTGGAATGAATCCCAGGGTTGAGGCCCATGTCAGCAGTTTCAGAAATGAATCACAGGGGCGGGGCCCATATCAATATCAGTCTGGGGGCGAGGCCCATATCAATATCAGTTGGGGCGAAGCCCACATCATTCTGCGGGTGAGGCCCACATCAACATCAGTCTGGGGGCGAGGCCCACATCAGTATCAGTTTGGGGATGAGTCTCAGGGGCGAGGCCCACATCAATATCAGTTTGGGGCGATGCCCATGTCAGTATCAGTCTGGGGGCGAGGCCCATGTCAGTATCAGTTGGGGGCGACCCCACATCAGTATCAGTTTGGGGATGAGTCCTAGGGGGCGAGGACCATATCAGTTTCAGTCTTGGGGATGAGTCTCAGGGGTGAAGCCCATATCAGTATCAGTTGGGGGCAAGGCCCATATCAGTACCAGTTTGGGGCGAGGCCCACATCACTAACAGGGTTGAGGCCCACATCAGTATCAGTTTGGGGATGAGTCCCAGGGCCGAGGCCTACATTAGTATCAGTCTAGGGGCGAGGCCCACATCAGTATCAGTTTCGGGGATAAGTCCTAGGGCTGAGGCTCACATCGTTAGAATTTTGGAATGAATCAGGGAATGAATCCCAGGGTCGAGGCCCACGTCAGCAGAATTTTGGAATGAATCCCAGGGCCGAGGCCCACATCAGCAGAATTTTGGAATGAATCCCAGGGCCGAGGCCCACATCAGCATCAGTTTTGGGTGAGGCCCGTATTAGCATCAGTATCAGTCTTGCCGGGTATGGCATTCTGGGGGCGAGGCCCACATTACATCAGATCAGTTCTGCCGAGAATGGCACTCCGAGAATGGAGATATAGTCCGGGAATGCACAGCTCGAGAATGAACACGCCGGGAATGGCACGCCGGGAATGGCACTCCGAGAATGGAGATATAGTCCGGGAATGGACAGCTCGGGAATGAGCACGTCGAGAATGGCACGCCGGGAATGGCACTCCAAGAATGGAAACACAGTTCGAGAATGAACAAGCCGGGAATGGCACTCCAAGAATGGAAACACAGTTCGAGAATGAACAAGCCGAGAATGGCAATCCAAGGATGGAGCAGAGTTCAAGAATGAACAAGCTGGGAATGGCAATCCAAGAATGGAGCAAAGTTCAAGAATGAACAAGCCGGGAATGACACTCTAGGAATGGAAATACAGTTCGTGAATGAACAAGCCGGGGATGGCACTCCAAGAATGGAAGCATGGTTCGGAAATGGACCACTCTATTATCAACAACGGTTCGGAAATGAACCACTCTCATATTAGTAATGGTTCGGAAATGGACTATCTCTCATCAGCAACGGTTCGGAAATGGACCATCTCTCATCAGCAACGGTTCGGAAATGGACCATCATCTCATCACCTGCCGAAAATGGCACTCTAAAAAGGGAGCAACGGTTCGAAAATGGACCATTATCACATCTCACCAAAAATGGCACTCCGAAAGTGGAGCATGGTTCGAAAATGGACTACCATCACATCTCGCCGAAAAGGGCACTCCGAAAATGGAGCACGGTTCGGAAATGGACCGTCATCTCATCACGCCGAAAATGGTACTCTGAAAATGGAGCACGGTTCGGAAATGGACCAAGGAAGGCCTAACCCATCGGAATATGATACATATACATGCATACATGCATACATATCACATACATGCAATGTTTGTTTGGTGTTCGCAGGTTTGTAGCGGCAAAGACCATCTCACCAAATAACGGTTCAAAAATGAGCCACATTCTCGCACAGCACGGTTCGGAAATGGACCGCTACCACAACAGACACCGAAAATGGCACTCCAAAATGGAGCACCCACAATAGATGCCGAAAATGGCGTTCCAAAATGGAGCAGTGAAGCTATCAGACTTGGAGGGGAACGAGTTCACCGAGCCGATCAACGTAGACAGATTGAAGCAATACTTTGCCTGAGGGAGAGAAGACCGAGCGGTCACCACGGGAATTAGCAAAAGACCTAACCCAATGGAATAAGAAAATCATTCATGCATACACGTAACATTGCATTCTCTTCGTGTTTGTTTTCGTTTTGTGTTCGCAGGTTCGAAGAAAGGAGAAAGTGGCAGAAATGAGCCAAGCAGCGTCAGCGCAATTTCAGTTTTGGGATGAGTCCCAAGGGGGCGAGGCCCATATCAGCTTGGGGGCGAAGCCCATATCATGTCAGTTCGAGGGCGAGGTCCCTATAGTCAGCGGTGTTGGGTCGAGGTGCCCAGGGTCGAGGTGCCCCCGTTGTCAGTTGTAGTTCCGGGTCGAGGTGCCCAGGGTCGAGGTGAGGTACCCACTACATCATCAGTTCGAGGGTGAGGTCCATATAGTCAGCGGTGTTGGATCGAGGTGCCCAGGGTCGAGGTGCCCCCGTTGTCAGTTGTAGTTCCGGGTCGAGGTGCCCAGGGCCGAGGTACCCACTACATATCAGTTCGGGGGCGAGGTCCCTATAGTCAGCGGTGTTGGGTCGAGGTGCCCCCGTTGTCAGTTGTAGTTTCGGGTCGAGGTGCCCAGGGTCGAGGTACCCACTACATCATCAGTTCGAGGGCGAGGTCCTTATAGTCAACGGTATTGGGTCGAGGTGCCCAGGGTCGAGGTGCCCCCGTTGTCGGTTGCAATTATCGGGACGCGTCCCAGGATCGAGGTCCGCTACAGCACCAACTCAGCTCGAGGCAGCAGCCGAGCCAGGTAAGTAAACTGCATTGTATAACTTTGATAGGATTGTTCAAAGTCACACACTACACAAGTCCCATCAAAGTGGGGGCGACTGTAGGCATTGCATTTTCGCATGTGAAACCCGATGATGAGTCTCAGTTGGAGGCACTACCTTTTTAGTTAAGGACATTGCGGGAAACGGAGGTCGGAAGGGGAAATTCGAAATAACTACGTCATCAAGTTCATTTCACAAGCTCACTATCTTCGTTAGTGCTGCGTTCGTTACTTCGTTCGAACGTCAGGCAGATTGCGGACGTTCGTGTAGCGTTCGAATTGGCGTTCGAACGGCGTCGGTGTTTCTGGTTTTGCTGCTAGCCTCGCTCCCCAGCCCAATTAGCTCCCCAAAGCCCATAAAACACACGAAAAGAACAGAAAAAAAAACACTCTCACTCACGGCAAAACAACAAACTATAAACCCTAGATAGCTTCTCTCATCTAAACACATAGCATCACTCACTGCCCTAGGCCCTTCACAAAAGATCATTCACGGTAATAGCATAAAGAAGTAAAGAATAATTATCTCCATCTCCTCCACTCACCAAGCCGAAACCAGCCCCATACAGCAGCCCTCAATTACCGAAAATTACACCCCCATAAACACCTTAGATCACCGAAAAATATAGCCCCAAAACAGTCCTCACAAGTTCCGCATAACAGCAGCCTCTTTACTTCTCAGAATTGCCGCACAATACCCTCTCCAAACAGTTCAATCCGTAGCCCACTTACACAAATTGAAACTGACCAAAAACCAGTCCCTAAATCACGCCCAAACAGCAGTAATTTAACCACTATAACAGCAGCAAAATACACTTAAAACATTCCCTAAAAACCTTAAAAACAGTAACATAAAAACTGCATTCATAATCCTTAAAATAATCACACAAGACTGCACTAAGAACCCACACAAAGACTTGGAACAGTCCGTTAAAACGTCAAAACAGGTGACCTGAACAGTGAGCAGCGAAACAGAGGCCGAACAGTAGCAGAACGGAGTTCAAACCGCAAGCAAAACAGCAAAGCAGTGAGCTAGGACGCTAAACCAGTGAACCAGAGAAGTTGAGGAGCTGTACCATTCCGACGTCCGTGAAACGCAAGCCTGAAAGTTGGCAAAAAGGTTAGACCTGAGGGTATCTTTCACACTCGCTTTTTTTGTACTATTTATTAAATATTGCTTGTATGATTGTCATGTTGAAATGCATGTTGTGGCCCTTGAGTAGATAAATATGCATGAATTGTGAGATGTTGTATGTTGTGGCTGTGGAATAAAATGAGAGATGTGTCGACTCTCGCGGTATATCGGATGGAAACCCGGACATAAATTTCATAGCCGATTCCGAATGGACGGTAATATGATCTGTACTCGGGACACAACTCCACGTACCGCTTGAGTAAACGGCACTCTCTTTTGTTTTGTGTTGCTTTGGTTTATTTACTTTTCATCATTTGAATTTTTCATGTTGCTTATGTATGCATGATTCAATCGAGCGAATGAGCTTAGTATGTGGAATGAAAGATCCATATGGGGAGGGGTTTAAAGCCATTTACCACGATGCTTTGCCGCGCCGGTTGATGTGTGTTCGGTTGAATGCAAGATACGTTCAATCGGACACACCAAGTTTGATGTTATCGCTTTTAATTCTTGGCATGCATGATTCAATCGAGCGCATGGGCTTAGTAAGTGGAATGAAAGATCCCCTATGGGGAGGGGTTAAATCCCTTTACCACGATGCTTTACCGCGCCGGTTGATGTGTGTTCGGTTGGATGTAAGATGTGTTCAATCCGGCATACTTAGTTTGATATGATTGTCTTTATGTTTGCATGCATGATGCGATCGAGCGCATGGGCTTAGCAAGTGGGATGAAAGATCCTCTATGGGGAGGGGTTAAAGCCCTTTACCATGATGCTTCGCCGCGCCTCGCATTGTACTATTCGTCATTTATGTATTGCGTCCCATTTCATGCATCAGGTCTGTTCCCGTTCGAACGCGTTTACGAACGCAACTCGAACCCGCAAGCATTTTTCCTTATCATGCATCAGGTCCCATTTCTGTTCGAACGCGTTCACGAACGCCATACGAACGCGAGTATTATGTTTCATTTCTGTTCGAACGCGTTCACAAACGTCATACGAACGTGAGCATTCTGTTTCATTTCCGTTCGAACGCGTTTATGAACGCTACTCGAACGAGAACCTTCTGTTTACCATTCGAACGCGTATAAGAACGCTGCACGAACGCCCACGGTAGACAGATCCTCTTGCATCACATTACGACATGTCCATCTTAGCACATAGTTACCCTTTTTACGTTATGCATTGGTGTTACCTCTCTAGCTGTCTATTTCTGTTATGCGCTTAAATATCTTTTCTTAATATGCATGCTAGTAAGAATGCTATTTGTTTGCGCTTCTGTGTCCACCAATGCGTTCATTAACTTGTATGCTTGCCGTATGATAATCCTTATGTATGCAAATTGAGACATAGATTACATGCAAATAGGGTGTATGCAAATTCGAATATGTGTTACATATAAATTTAGATGAACTTGTTGATGTATGTATGTGGATTTAGAAGCATGATATTCTTAGAAATAAGTGTCACTTAAGCCTGATTAAATTATTATATAAATCCTTTCATTACAAGTGGCATAAGTAAGGGACCATTCCGAACCCAAAAGTTTGAGGTCTTCCCTTGCGAGGGGTGAGTGCGGCCTTAAATCTCATTTTCCCGATTCACACCCGGTGGCGACTCCATTATTCTCCGGTTTAGTCCCCCGTGGCTACTCCGTACTCCCGACCGGGCCGCGAGCCCGGAACAGCATGCGTCGCCCAGTTTCTGTGCTCCCACAAGACCTTTATCCAGGATTTCCCGAACTATCTGGTGTAGGCACTGCATTTTTACACAGAAGTCCCTATGATGAGTCTCATTTTGGAGACACTACCTTTTAAGTCACGGAGGTCACGAGAAACGGACATCGGAAGGGGAAATTCAGAATAAACAAGGTTCACTGTTTTCGTTCGTGCCGCGTTCGTGTTTACGTTCGAACGTCAAACGGATTGCGGGCGTTCGTGCCGCGTTCGAGGAAGCGTTCGAACGATGTCGGTAATTCTGGTTTTGCTGCTAGCCTCACATCCAGCCCAATTAGCCCCCCAAAGCCCATAAAACACATCCCAATTTAAATAAATAATATTAATTAAAACATTAACTAAATAATATAATAACTAAATTAATTAAATGATTAAATAAAACATATACCAAACATAAAATAAACAATTACCAACTTAAACTAAAATCATGCCTAAATTAAACAAATCACACACTAAATAAAAATATAATCATACCAAGTTAAAATCAATCAACCAATTATATTCCCAATCTAATAAGATTATTCCCAAACTTAAAATATTGTATTCCTAATCCAAGCCAATCAAATATTCAACATTCCCTATCTAGCCAAGATTTGTCCCCCATCAATCTTTGACTTCCCTTAACCAAACCAAATCAAATCTCTTGACTTCCCTTAACCAAACCAAATCAAATCCCTTTCCTTGTCAAAGCCTAACCCTTTGCCTATAAAAAGAACCCTTCACCAACCTTCTCAACCCGAGCTAGCTAGTCCCTAACTCATACACAACACACATAAAAATTACAGGAAGAAGACACCCAAAAACAATAAGCAAAAGATAAAGAGGAAACGGCAGCGAAACCACAAGGAAACAATAGCAAAAGACGGAGAACGACGACTCAAAACAGTAAGACAACGAACGAGAACAGTGAACCAGTGAACCGGGAGAATTGCGGAGCATCCACCCTTCCGACGATCGTGTACCTTACATCCGAGAGGTGATTTAAAAGGTTAGACCTGATGGTACATTTTCATTAGCTTATATTCGTTTTTTATTTATTATTATTGAATTCTATTCGCATGAGAGTCGTTTATGGATGCATGTTGTGGTCTTTGAGTAGATAAATATGCATGAATTATGAGATGTAATATGTTGTGGGTATTGGATGAATGAGAGATGTGTCAACTCTCGCGGTATATCGGATGGAAACCCGGACATAAATTTCATAGCCGATTCCGAATGGACGGTAATATGATCTGTACTCGGGCCACAACTCCACGTACCGCTTGGGTAAACGGCACCATCTTTCTTTTGTTTTGTGTTGCTTTTGTTTATTTAGTTTTCTTTACTTGAATTCAATACGTTGTTTATTTATGCATGATTCAATCAAGCGCATGGGCTTAGTGAGTTAGTCCAAAGGTCCTCCATTTGGGAGACAAAGAGCCGAAAAGGCCACCTTTGTGACACTACTTCGCCGCGCCGGTTGATGTGTGTTCGGTTGGATGCGAGATACGTTCAATCGGGCATACTTAGTTTGATATTATTGAGTTTATCTTTTATGCATGGTTCAATCAAGCGCATGGGCTTAGTAAGTGGAATGAAAGATCCCTTATGGGGAGGGGTTAAAACCCGTTACCACGATGTTTTGCCGCGCCGTTGATGTGTGTTCGGATTGGATGTAAGATGTGTTCAATCGGGCATACTTGGTTGATATGATTGGTTCTATTTATGCATGATGTGATGTGACGCGCATGGGCTTAGTATGA
Organism: Zanthoxylum bungeanum; assembly: GCA_019454045.1. Taxonomy (NCBI): domain Eukaryota; kingdom Viridiplantae; phylum Streptophyta; class Magnoliopsida; order Sapindales; family Rutaceae; genus Zanthoxylum; species Zanthoxylum bungeanum. The sequence continues at coordinate 110,956 of SKCR01015491.1, forward strand.
TGGTCTAAAGGTCCTCTCTTTGAGAGATCAAGAGCCCCCAAAAGGCCACCTTTACGGCAGTACTTCGCCGCGCCCCTTTATTTTGTTGTTTATGTATTGCGTCTCATTTCATGCATCAGGTCTGTTCCCGTTCGAACGCGTTTACGAACGCAACTCGAACGCGCATGCATTTTTGCCTTATCATGCATCAGGTCTCATTTCCGTTCGAACGCGTTTACGAACGCCATACGAACGTGAGCATTCTGTTTCATTTCCGTTCGAACGCGTTATCAAACGCCATACGAACGCGAGCATTCTGTTTCATTTCCGTTCGAACGCGTTATCAAACGCCATACGAACGCGAACTTTCTGTTTACCGTTCGAACGCGTTTACGAACGCTACACGAACGCGCACACACTGAACTGAGTCTGTCTTATCATATTCATGCATAATTGCCTCTTGGTTGATCTTTCTTGTGTTATATAGCCAACTGTATTATTTGTATTCAAGCATGATTAGGCTGTTAGCATGTTATTTGGTTAATAGGTTCATGAGATAGTACTCAAGCATGATTATGTTGTTCTTAGTTTTCCATATCATAGGATTGAAATGTGTTCATGAGATTGCCATGTGATGTTGCATGTTGTGATGAACTTGTTGATGTATGCATATGAATTTAGAAGCATGATATCTTTGGAAATAAATGTTATTTAAGCCTGGTTAAATTATCACATAAATCCTTTTATTACAAGTGACATAAGTAAGGGACCATTCCGAACCCAACGGTTTGAGGTCTTCCCTTGCGAGGGGTGAGTGCGGCCTTAAATCTTTGTCCCGGTTCACACCGGGTGGCGACTCCATGTTATTTAGTACTTCCCAAACTAGGCCGCGAGCCTAGGAACGGCGTCGCCCCCGATCCTGTGTCCCCACATCTGGGCCAGAGGTCTGTTCAGGGGGGTATACAATGTCCTCCCCGCAACATGGTTGACTTGGACAGACGACCTCATCTCTCGAACATGATTACCCTGAGGAGTCGGCCTGAGCTTCTTCTGCCCCGGAACCAGTCTCCTCAAATTTCTGATCAAATCCCGCTGATTGTCTGACCTGAAAATCTTGGCCTTCCGGGCGCCCCCTCCTAGGGCAATCTTCTTATCATATTCAACCAAAATAAACTTCCTAGCCAACTCCAAAGTTGTGGCATAATCCGATATTTCTTGGATCCTCAGGTGAGTCTACAACTTCCCGACCTTCAGAGCCCCCTTGAGGCTTTCCAGCGCCTCCGATGACTCGTACGCTCCAACCTCGAGCACCAAATTGTGGTACCTTTCAATAAAATTACTCAGGGGCTCATCATCCCCCTGCTTCATCAACCTCAACTCTCCTACTGTCTTCTTTGGAACACATGCTCCTTTGAAATGCCGAATGAACAATTTCATGAGCTGTGAGAAACTACTAATGCTCCCTGGAGTCAAACTTCTGAACCACATAATTGCAGGTCCGTCCAGGATCAAAGGAAACACCTTGTAGATGGCCTCCCATACAATCCCCTGAACTTCCATTAATAGAACGAACCTTTCGACATGGGAATTGAGGTCGGTATGACCTTTGTAGGAACTCATCGTGGGCATGGTGAACCGCCTAGGGAATTTAGGGGACAATATTTTTTCTATAAAGGAAATGCAACTTCTCCGTCCCGACCATCTCTCTTATCTGCCTTCAAGTTTTCTTCCCACTTTCTCTTTTCTTCTCTAAACCAGGCTTTCATGTGGTTATCGGTATCACCATGCTGCCTCCCGCAGACTTCTTAACATCTGCTACTCCGAGAAAGATGTGTGTCTCGAGTCTCTCGACTAAAGACCTCCCGAGCCCTACCATCATATCTCATAACTTCCCTCTGCTTAAAGTGGGGGGCTGTTACAGTAGGATTCTGGTGACTGCCTCCCCTCTTTTTCTTCCCACATTTTTTCCGTCTGCAAAGTTTTCACCATTACTACAGACCTCATTCGCTGGGAGTCCTCCCTCCCAGGCTCATCGTCCCCTCTTAGATCTACGACACTCTTCACTGTGGCTATCTCATTTCGCTTCCGGTTTGCCCCGGCTTCTGACCTTTCATTGTTAATCTTTTCTATTGCTTACAGCTTATCCATCAAAGACTTCATGAGAGTCTGTCTTTCCTTCATGTCTTTCCTCATGCTTTTCTCCATTTTCCCATCTATTCCGTTGTTGAGCTCTTCGATGACCTGCGGTTTCCACCTTCCGCCATCGTCTCACTACGCAAGTTGCTTCTTGCTCTTTCCCCACAGACGGCGCCAATTGTTGACGGCTGATTTTCATCTCAGGGGCAATACGGGAATACTGCTCTCGGGACAACCCTCCCTCAATCTTGAATTTGTTTGGTTATGGGATGACCAAAAGCAAACTTAGCGAAAGGAAAAATAAACAACAAATCAACATGGAGTTTAACGTCGTTCGGCGGATCGAATCCAACCTACGTCCACGGGCACAAAATGGTGGGGGTTTGTTCTTATTATCAAACTGTGCTCGGCTGACCTGTTTGAAGGGTGGTCGTATGGTACCAAGATGTTTTCTGATGTTACAAGTAGTGCTTCTCTTAGATTTATGTCAACCAACCTATACAAATGAATCTACCATCCCTTTATATACTAAGGAAAATACATTGTTTCTATCCCTTCATGATGCTTCCCGCGTCCAACTGATTGATTGGCTCTATGTCCCAAGACTGCCCTCGCCGAAAGTAAGTCTGCCGCCTGACATTCTGTCATATCACCTTATCTTGCACTCTGCCCCATGTGAGAATGATGTCACAAACCTTGAAAGGATCAAGCGGTGGAAAGTGGTATAAGGAAGAGTCCGAAATACCCTGCCAACAGATTGATCTCCAAGAGGTCGGTCAAAATGTTCCTCTGGACTGAGAATGTGGCTGCCGATCTGATAATGTCCGAGTCACCGTGCTGAAGTGGTCGGTCTCGGAAACTAATGTGGTCGGTCTCTCTTCCTTGTCGAGGAATAACCCATAAACTGAAATTACCTTTCCGCCCTTGCCGAACAGTTCAAAGTGCTTGTCACCAAAGATCACCATCAACACAACTTATTATCCTTGCCTCTCATATTTGTTAGCAAAATCCTCAAGTAGTAAACTTTGCCGAAATGCCAAATATTTTTCTACAGTAGTTCCAGCCCACTGCTGACAAAAGCAATCATCAGTTGAAACAAATTAACTGAGAGGAAATGGTCCCTTTGGAGCTTTCTTAAGGGCAACCAAGAACCTATGTCAATCCTCTGAACCAGGATCTGAGGGCTCAATTGCACAACTTTACCTATACTCTTTTCATTAAAACAAGGACGGAGTAGTGGCAATTATCTGCCCGATTTTGGAATTCTGTATACCCAAACTCATCAAGAAAGCAACATGAGACTTCATATTTTTCTCAACAGTTTATTCCAAAATTTGTGGTTGCCTCAAAAGTATTCTTCTGACATCTCTCTGTTTGACACCAATACTCAAACATTTATTTGAAGGGAAGGCATGTGTCTCTCATACATCTGGATAAAATGAGATTCCTTTAGCCCAAATTTGCTTAAATAATCCAGAAGTGGAAGCCATTTCTCATCCAACTCGGTTTCTTCTGATAGCGGTTGGTACCTGTTCTCCAGAGCACTGCTTGTCATCATCTGCAACAGAAGAAAATATTTGAAAAAAACATTTAACTATTGGCACAATTCATAGTAACATTTGACAACTTTTCATTAGAGGTGGCAAAACGAATCAACGAATCGAATTTGTATCGAGTCCTAAACGAATCGAATCAAAATATGATGGATTCGTATTCGATTCGTTTATTAAACGAATCGAATACAAATATTCGTTTAGTTATGATATTATTCAATAATATAATTTACCATAATTTATTTACAGTAATTTTTCATAAATATATACCTATGAAATATGTAATTAATATATTTACTAAAAATACCTCACAAAATATCGACAATTGATAAGTGTGGTTTATACCCACTTATTCGGGCATTCTTAGCTTGTTATTTTGTTATATTTCGAGATATTAAATATCATTTATAGTTTATTTCATTTTTTTATTTGTAGAAGCATTAATACATGGATCTGGAAACAATTGCACGTGTTTTGGGAACTTTTGGGAACACAGGACGAGCACGGGATCATTAGGCGCCATGGCGCCAAAATCACATACAAATCACAGAGACTAAGGCGCCACAGCGCCTGACATTCATAAGTGAAGGCGCCATGGCGCCCACTTCCATATTAAATGCATGGGCGGCGCCTGTTGGTAGAAAGAATATAGGCGACATGGCGCCCCAAGCTTCCACACACCCATACATATTCCCGACGATTTGGCGCCGTGGCGCCACTTAATTTAATAGGACACGCGCTGCGGGACACGCATTCCAGGAAAGTGATTTAGGGTTTTTAAGATCCCTAATGGTACCCAATGACTCCCTGCCTCCACTATAAATATAACAGTTCATCCAGAATTAAAGGGAGGCTAATACACTGCACAAACACATAAATAAATATTTTTTAGAGATCCAAGGAGAGGATTGAAGAGCGACAAGAGGAGACAAAGGCTGTGACATCCGATGAGGAAGAGATTCAATTCGGGTTTTATCTTCTTGTTTCTTTCTTGGAACTCTAATGATTTCCATTAGATTCATGGCCTGTTTATTATTGTTTTTATCTTTTGTCATGAATTAACTCCTTAATTCTGGAGAATGATGTAATCGACGCTTGAACCTTGTATTGTGTTTATCAATTTTGTTATGAAGTTTTATTGATTTATTTATATTCTTTTGAGTTTAATGCTTTGTGTTTGCTGGCCACAAATATGATGATATAAGTTTAGAATCTATCACTCGAGAGAGGGGATTTTGAATGGATCTAGAGAATATGACCTAGGATTTTATAGAGTTCGAGAGAATCTGTAGTCCTTTGAAGTCGTTAATATAGAATCACAACGCGTAATAAGTTGTTAACTATTGGATTTTTATAGAGATATCAAAGTCTATAGTTAATGATATTTTTACTCGGCACTCGAGAGAGGGAGTGAATATTTTAGGAGTCTTGACTTATAAACAATATAACTGAACATGGATTAATTGACATGACAAATACATAGGCGACATCTAGGTGAAATCAGGATCCAGAATCTCTATTGTATTAGTTCCTCCTATCAAATTAATTTTATATTTATTTATTTACCAAAATATTTATTATTTGTTTTCTAAATAAAGTTAGGATTATCAATTGTAGTACTAGTGCGAGTTAACGCAATCCATGTGGGTTCGACACTCTTAACTCATTTATACTAAAACTTGACACCGTACACTTGTGGTACGATATAAAAATATCACAACAACAATATTATTTTTTCTATGGTAATTAGCAATAATTTCTTGAATCTTAATTGAAAAATAACAATAACTAGTAAAAGAAAATAATAAAACGAATACTAAATGAATAAACGAATCAATGAGCTTAAATTCGTATTAAACGAATCGAATCGAATTGACTCATTTATTAAACGAATTTATTTTTTCAAATCTGTATTCGCTTTAAAGCGAATCGAATTGAACGAATAAACGAATCCTAACCCAAATTATCACCCCTACTTTTCATACCTTTTCCTTGTGATCTACATCCTTACTAATGTAGGAAGTAGGGTAACAATTTTCAATAAAACTCTTCTGAAGTGTGTTCCGTCCGTTTCCAATTGCTCTTCCGCAACTTGAAGGCTTAGTCCAGATTTGAGTGATCCTACAGTACTCTTAGCTGGTCTTTTCTAAAAATGTTTGGCGAATGCTTTTAAGGCACACCTTTTCTTTTGTTGACTCCCTTTTGTGACCTATACTTTGTCCCATTGACATCATATTCCTCAATTTCTGCAAAGTCATCCTGGAAGAAATCTCACAGCAAAAGTATAAGTAACAGAGAAACAAGAAGTGAATCTGTTTACTATTAACACATCTATCTGTTATGCATGTCGTGTTAAAGAACAATTAGTGAATGCTGAGAACAATAACAAATAAATTCTATGTATTTATATAATATCAATAAAACAAAATTACTTACAACACAAGTAATTAAAATCAACAGCAAATGAAACTGACTTGTATTGAAGATTGAGGCTAGTGCATAACACTATGTCCTATAGTAGAAATTAGTACATACTCTTGTGCTTGTAGTTCGATGGATGTCTGCCACTAGGATACAACAATCTGTAAGTCGACATATTGTACTGAAATTTCAACCTCTGATGAATTTACTTGGTGATTGTCTTCTCGAGTAATAAAAATATTCTGAAAGTGGAAAAAGAAAAACTGTAGTTTGCATTGACATTTCCCCTCTATATATATAGAGAAGAAAAAAAAGTCGGTTATTGATGAAGTGTTGTGTTGATAAGACACAATTCTTCGTCATCATAAGACCTCAAGACCCCAAATATTTTTGTCAGTTAGTAATTAAATGTTGTGTTGATCAGACACAAGCTTTGATTAATAAAAAAAAATGTGGTGTTAAAGCAATTATGGAAAACTTCTACTATAAATAGAGGTGCTCACCTCTCATTTTCTTCATGTTTATTTCATTTTCTCTTTTAAAGAATTTGGAAGAAGTGTCTTGTGTGTTTTATTTTTATTGTAATCTTTTTGAAACTCTAAATATGAAGAATATAAATTAATCTTACTTATATTATAATATATGAATTGTAATCTGAAAACTAATATTTAATCTTCTCTTATATTTGAGGGTGTCTTGATTCGCTGTAGACAATCAAATCTTGGTTGGCACAGTTAATACTTTACCCCATATTATATGAGAGTAATTTAAATCTGGACTAATTATTAACAAGTTTTGTTACCGCCTTTATGGCTGGTTTTATATATCTGGCATAATTGAGTACATAACTGAACTTATTATAAATAAATATTATCACAGCCTTTATTGTTGGTTTTATATGTTTTGGCATAATTAAATCTTGAAGTAAATTAAATGGGTAATAATGATAATTTATTGATTATTAAAAGTAAGATCTATCCATATTTAAAATATTAAGAGTGGGTCTTATAGTCCGAACATTCTAATTTATTATTAGAGTTCAATTTAAAATTGCTCACCAGTTCAAACAATTCAACCTTTTCTTTTTACTCAAATTGCTATTTTATTTTACTAAATCAATTCTCTATGGATCGACCTCGGACTTATCGCGTTATTTTATTACTTCGACACTCTAATACTTAGGAATAAAGAAGCACTTTGTGAGTGTGTTATGGTTCTTTACTCCCAAGTATAAGAGTGTCGAAGTAATAAAATAACCCGGTAAGTCCGGGATCGATCCACATGGAATAGATTTAGTAAATTAAAATAATAATTCGAGTGAAAATAAAAAATTTGATTTGTTTGAAGTGATTGATAATTTTAAATTGGACTGCAATAATAAAATAAAAAGATGGGCTAGAGGATCAACTCTTAATATTTCAAATTTTGAGAACTCTTACTTTTTATAATATATAAATTATCATTATTACCCAGTTAATTTATTTCATAAATTAATTATGCCAAAACATATAAAATTGATCATAAAGGCGGTGATAACTTTTGTCTATCACAAGTCTAGTTAGGTACTCAAATATGTCAAATAAATAAAATCAGTCATATAGGCGGTAACAAATTTTATCAATAATTCATCCATATTTAAATTAAATATTAATCATTATATTTCAATTTATATATTATAATATAAATAAGATAAATATATATTTTTTTTTATATTAAGAGCTTCACCTTTTACCTAGTATGATGAAATTAGCTACTCATGATTTGAATAAAAACACATATAGTTTTATTATTGAAAGAAAAAGAAATTACAAGAAAGCTTAAAAAAATTAAAACACACAATAGTTGGAATTCCACAAATTTTCAGAGAAAACTAGAGTTGGAATTCCATAAATTTTCAGAGAAAACTATGGACTCCCGAGCTGAAGAAATGAGGTGCAGAGCACCTCTTTACATACAATTGCATCATGCAATTTGCAATTGCAAATTGCATGATTTGTGGGAAATGACATTCCATCGAAAGTGGATGTCATTTCCCACCTTTTATATATATATCGGGACACTACCCAAATGTCCGGGATGACTCGGCTCGACAATTGGTCAACCGGTTTGACCGTTTGCCCTTTACGCGTAGTTTTGTCGAAAAATATTTTCGTAAAATAATTTGTCATGTTACCAAATATATTATGTTATTAAATGTTAATAAATAATATATTTAAACTTATTAGAGTGAATTATAAATATTTGATATTAATTAATTCGCTCGGGAAATTTTTAAAATATTTAAAAATCATTTTCGCCATCCGCCGCAAGCTTCCGCTGCGCTTACCCCAACAAAATGGTATCAGAGCGTCTGATCCCACATCCAAAATTATTTTCATGCCTTAAATATTTGATATCTAATTCAATTTATTTTACACATGCTTGAGAATTAATTGATTGGATCAATTATTTAACTGTTCGATAGTTTCGTAAAATCTCCATAATAAGGCCTTTTGTTTTGTGAGTGTATTGTACACTAATAGGTCCGCCTCGTCAATACGAATATAAATACTTTTCCTGATACTGTGGTTGTGTCTGCCAAAGCACTATGGCTATGTTTAATGGAAATTTATTTATACCGGTAAACTTATTTGATAAGAAACAAATTCGAGCGAACGTGCATACCAATAGATGCCAAAGCAGTGAGGTGATGCATTAGTACCTTGGATATGTATATTGACGAGTATTGCCTTGAATACGCCCCATCCAATAGATGTCAAAGCAGTGAGGATTGGAAACGGTTCAGGACATATTTAAAGAGTCACATTTGATGTGATTGGTAATTGTTACCTACTTTCAAATATATTTGGGCACAATGTGTCAAAGCTGTGTGTTCAAATATATTTGTGAGGTCTACTTCCTGCTATAGAATTTAATTTAATTATTGAATTCTCATATTTTGTTTGGGGATTATCAATTTACGTGAAGGAGTGAGAGGGCATCCTTATATTAAAAATCCATGATATATTGGATGTTTTATGATATTGATGAAATTGCTTTTATTTGCTAACTTTTGTTTCTTTTGTAAAGTTTGTGATGGCAGCTACTACTTTCGCTAATCCGTTTGCTCGTGTCCTGGACGCGAACAAATTGACTGGTCCTGAGAACTTTAGTGAATAGGAATTGGATCTTAAAATTGTCTTAAGGTCCGAGAAGTTGGGTTATGTGCTGGATAATCCAGTGCCACTGAATATTGCACCGGAGTCATTACCTGAAGAGAGGGAGGTATTTGATAAATGGAAGGATGATGATTTGAGAGTCAAGTCACTCATTCCCGTTCTATGTCTTCTAATATAAAGAGGCAATATACTGATATGTCTGACTCATATAGCATAATAACTCAACTTCGAGAGAGCTATTTCTAAACCAGGAGCAGACCCTGGTATATAGAATATATGTGGAATTGTTCCATGCTCGTTTGGCTGATGGCAAGCCTGTGAGTCCACATGTCCTGCACATGATGGATCTTATGGAGCAGCTTCGAAAGTATGACTTTCAGCTGAATGAGACTTTGGGCAGGAATTTGATTCTTGGCTCACTCACTCCCACCGGCATATTCCAAGTTCATTATAAACTTCAATATGCATGGTATTCGATGTTCCTACAGTCAGTTGCATAGGATGCTTCAGACTGCTGAGGAGGACATCAAGAAGAATATGATGACACTCATCTCAAAGTCCTATTTGCCTAGTTCTTCTTCTTCTTCTCAATCTGCGAGATCGGGCAAGAAGAAGAAGAAAAAGGCAAAGAAGACCAGCTCTGGTGTTCCTCCGAAAGGAAAGGTTGAAAAACCAGGCAAGAAGAAGAAGAAAGCAGCTGAGGACAAATGCCACCACTGTGGCAAGATTGGAAATTGGAGGCGCAATTATCCAGACTACATAGCTTCCGTCAGACGGGAGAGAACCTCTGCATCAGGTATGTTTATTTTCCCTATCATTGATATCTCTTTAGCTTGTGAAGCCATTGGTTCTGGTTGGGTTTTAGATTCTGCTAGTCCGACTCACATCTGTAATTCATTGCAGGGGCTGAGGTTCAGTAGGATGCTTAATCCAGGCGAGATGCAGCTTCGTTTTGGAAATGAAGATTCCTTATCTGCAGCAGCCGTTGGCGAATATGAGATTCGTCTATCCAGAGGCAGCATCATTTTGACAGATTATGTTTTTATGCCTGGTTGTGTAGCTGATATTATTTCCCTGTTTGTATTAGATACAAAAGGATATCATGTACATATTAAGAATCGTTCTATGTATATATATGATATGAATGATGTTTTGTTACACAAATGTTCAAATTCGCAAGGTCACTATATTTTGCATGCCATTAGAGATGTTTATGAAATTGGGGATAATAAACGTAAAAGATTTAAAATAACTGATACGGAATTGTGACATATGTGGTTAGGTCATATAGGTGTACGACGCCTAACCCAGTTGGTTAAGAATGGTTTGATTGAGAATCTAACCATACAATCTTTTCCGACTTGCGAATCTTGTATTCAGGGTAAAATGACCAAAGCCTCATTTACTGGTGTTGGACATCGAGCCACTGACTTATTGGAGCTCGTATATAGTGATGTATGTGGTCTCATAAGCCACACTGCTCATAGTGGTTTATCTTATTTCGTAACTTTTACCGATGATTTTTCACGGTATGGTTATGTTTATTTGATGAAACATAAATCGGAAACCTTTGAAAAGTTCAAAGAATTTTGAAACGAAGTAGAAAAATAAACTGGTAAATTCGTCAAATGCCTTCGATCTGATATAGGTGGTGAATATATGAGTAGTGAATTCACCGAGTATCTTAAAGAGAATGAGATTCTCGCTCAATATACTCCTACAGGTACTCCACAGCATAATGAAGTATCTGAAAGGAGAAATCAGACTTTATTGGATATGGTCCGATCGATGTTGAGTTTTACAGATCTACCTTACTTTTTGTGGGGATGTGCTCTTCTAACTACTACACATCTGCTGAATAGGGTTCATTCTCACACTACTCCATATGAGATATGGGTTGGTAGGAAACCGAACCTTAAATATATTAGGATTTGGGGCTGTCCTGCATACGTCAGAGTGACGCAGCAGGATAAACTTTTGCCTCGGGGGCGAAAAGTTAGGTTTGTTGGATATCCTTCGAATTCCAAAGGATATCATTTCTATGATTCTGAGCATCGAAATGTGTTCGTAGCTCGTTTTGCCATATTTCTTGAAGAAGAATTCTTGGCAGAATGTGGTAATCATATAAGGATTGAGCTTGATGAAGTTCAACCTATAGATGACAGACCGATAGAGGAATCAGATGTTCAAAAAAAGTAGAGCCTTCTAGTTCCACTCTACATAGGTCTACTATGATATCGAGACCTCCTGAACGCTTGTATTTGATACAAGATAAGAGTTTCGCTGTGCTTCTCGTGAAGGAGACTGATCCGTATACCTATAGAGAAGCAATGTTAGACATTGATTCCGCTAAGTGGCAGGAAGCCATGAATTATGAGATGGATTCTATGCATCAGAATCAAGTATGGGACTTGGTTCCGCTTCTCGAGGGAATTATTCCCGTAGGTTGTAAATGGGTTTACAAAATGAAGCGCGGGCCTGATAGGAAGGTTGAAACCTTCAAAACCTGACTGGTTGCTAAAGGTTACACTCAAAGGCCAGGTGTGGACTATGATGAAACCTTTTTCACCAGTTTCAATGCTAATCTATTTGGATTCTATTGGCTATCGCTGCTTACCATGACTATATATTTGGCAAATGGATGTCAAAACGGTTTTTCTTAATGGATTTCTTGATGAAGAAATCTATATGGAACAACTGGAGGGTTTTGTCTCCAGCCAAAATTCCGGCATGGTTTGTAAGCTTAAAAAGTCCATTTATGGGCTTAAACAAGCTTCGCGGAGTTGGAATCTTCATTTTGATGAGGTAATCAGATTGTCTGGTTTTCTCAAAAATGAAGAAGAACCTTGTGTTTATAAGAAGGTTAGTGGGAGTATGATCGTGTTCTTAGTGCTTTATGTTGACGATATCATGATCATTGGAAATGATCTTGGAATGATGCAGGGTGTTAAAGCATACCTCTGTAAAAACTTCTCCATGAAAGACTTAGGTGAAGCTTCCTATGTACTTGATATAAAACTCTATAGAGATAGAGAAATGAAGCTGATTGGGTTATCCCAATCTTTGTACATAGATAAGATCCTAGAAATGTATAACTTTAGCAATTGTAAAGTTGCTAATATACATTTTCGACATGGCATTCATCTTTCGAAGAAGATGTGTCCTCAAACGAAGATGAATCAACAATTGCCGTCTTGTCTTCGCACTCGAGTTACTCAATTGATCCGGCATCGGAGCAGGGATGAACAACCTTAACCTTCTCCCAGAGCTCCAGAAGTTTTTCAAGATCGGTAAGTCGCCTTATGTTTCATGCTTATGAAGTATTATGTATGTCATGTTATGTACGAGACCTGATATTAGCCATGCAGTAAGCGTTACTAGCAGATATCATTCAAATCCAGGTAACGACCATTGGATGGCCGTTAAACATATCTTAAAATATCTAAAAGGTACTAAGGATAAGTTTCTTATTTATGGAGAATGTGATTTACAGATAAAATGATATACAGATTCTGACTTGCAGTCAGATCCTGATGATAGAAAGTCTACCTCAGGTTTTGTATTTAATCCTAATAATGCTGCAGTCAATTGGAAATGTTGCAAACAAGGATCAACAGCTGATTCCACCACTGAGGCGGAATATATTGCGGCATCAGATGCTGCAAAAAGCTGTATGGATTAGAAAATTTATCACTGAATTGGGAGTTGTCCCAAGCATCGAGGATTCGATCCCATTGTTATGTGATAAAGTGGTGCCGTTGCACAAACAAAAAAAACCCAGAGGGCATCGGAAATAAAAAAATATGGAACGGAAGTACCACATTATTCGTGAGATCATCGCTCGAGGAGATGTTGGCCATATGTAAGATATCTGGAGAGGACAGCATAACAGACCCGCTTACGATGGCCTTGGCTCCGAGACTATATGATAGACATGTAGAGGCGATGGGTATTAGATACCATCAAATTTGGCACTAGAGCAAGTGGGAGAAAATGTTGGAGTTGGTGCTCGGCGCGCCAAATTTTATTGTATTTATTGTAAATACGATGTACATTATATTTTATTATGAATAAAATTAAGTAATTTTCATCAATATAATCTTAAATATGGTAAAGGCGTAAATGACCGTAGAATGAATAGTTGTGACATAATTGCAAAAGCGCCGCAATTGATACTGAGAAATGTCACAATATGATTCGTTCTTACAATTATTCCTAGTCAAGGTTTACATACTTGGTCGGTAAGTAAATCCGTGAGACCGGTACGTGTCGTATATTAGAATTGTTTTAATGGTTTATCTCAGTAAACCATGAGTCTTGGGAGACTCGTATAGACACGTAGGTATTTATTGGATAAATACTGAACGACTCATTTAAAAATTCTTGATAGATGGTACACACCAACGTCAATAGGAATCTTTACGAGTCGAATAGCATATTAGCTCATTTGACTTGTGATACTACTGTGGATATGTGAGATATCCTTCATACTTTGATGACAGTCATGTCAACGATTTTTTAGATCAGACATCCGCCTGTTCGTTGGGTATGGACTAATACTCACGATATCCTGTGATGTATCCAGAGAGGATCTGTCAATCCCGTGTACGGGATTTAGGTGTCCAATTTATGATTCTTTGAAATCCTTGGCCGAGGTATGATCGGAAACGTGTTCCAAATATTTGTTAAGAATCATAATTATGTCGCGACACATGAATTGTTCATAACGGAGATTTGACGTTTAATCTATATCTTCGGAACAATTCAGATAATCTATGACAGATGGATTATATATATGCGATGACTTCGGCTTGGATGGTTCAAATCGATTATCTGTGGTCCTCGTAATTTGTGAGTGGACAAGTTACAGACATGAAAATGGTTTTCGGGACAGATAAACTTGAACCTAGAGAGTCTCACAATATAAAGTGTACTCGTTGAGCACTTAGGCAATTAATTATGGATAATTCGGATTATTAATAATTTACACATGCGTATTAAATAATATGTATTTGTATACGATACATAATTTAGATTAGGTATACATTATTAACCTATTGGATTTTGACACTTGTTTATTATTGTTATTAATTAATTAATTATTAATTAATAATAAAATTGGAAGAATATTCTTGGAATATTTTTCCATGTATTTATTTTGTCATTTTGTTAATTATTAAATGAATTAATTATTTTTTTTAATTGATTTATTTTAATTAAAGAATATTACATGAATATTCTTTGATTTGGCAAATTATGATTTGCTAAACCATGTGTAATTGACACATGGATTTTTTAATTAACAAAATCAAAATCAAATCAAATTTGGATAAGATCACAATTGTGTCAAAATTTAGACCACAAAAATTTATTATTTTCTTTGAAAATAAATGCCTAATTTCGGCCACTTGTAGGGAAATTATATAAATGGAAATTGTTTCCATTTTCAAAGGCTTGGCCATTTTTCTCATGTGTTGAGAACAAAAGAAAATTAGTTTAGGGTTTTGAAACAAAGCAAACAACTCCAAGGTGAAGAAAATTGAAGAAATTGGAACTTGAAAATTAAGGTAATCTTAAGTTCCTAATTTCTATTTTCAGATATGTATATTGCATGTTTAAATTATGTATATATAAAGTATATATATTGGAACCAAAAAAAACTTGGTGTTGGATGTTTAATTAACCTTAATTATTTTTCTTTTAAGCATGTGTTGTTGGATTAATTAGGGAATTAATTCCAAAAATTAAAATTATCATTCTAGAGTGATTTTGCCACTCCATGGTTGTCTAGAATTGTTCTTGAAACTTTGAATGTGGTGATTTAATTTGGAACAAGTTAATTGGATTAATTTGTGATTAAATTGGATTTTGGCATGAAAAATTGGTAAAAATTAATTCTGGATCAGATCTGAATTTTTCACTTAAAACAGAATGTTTTTCATGTAAAAATGTGTTGTTTGGGTGAAAATGGATGTGTATTGGGTGGTGGATAAATTTCGGAAAATGTTCCGGGGCGAAAACGCGAGAAAACTGCGAAATTCACGTCGAAATGGGCTCGTTGCGTGCCGGCTGTGATCCCAGCGAACTGGGCACTGTTCGGGCAGCCCAAGGGCTGACCGAACACTGCCCAAATGTCCGGGATGACCCGGCTCGGCAATTGGTCAACCGGTTTGACCGTTTTCCCGTTACGCGTAGTTTTGTCGAAAAATATTTTCGTAAAATAATTCGTCGTGTTACCAAATATATTATGTTATTAAATGTTAATAAATAATATATTTAAACTTATTAGAGTGAATTATAAATATTTGATATTAATTAATTCGCTCAGGAAAATTTAAAAATCATTTTCGCCCTCCGCCGCAAGCTTCCGCTGCGCTTACCCCAACAAAACCCTTTTAAGTTTCTGACCTATAAAATCCAAATATCACATCCATTTTTCTAATTATGTATACAAAGTATTATTTTACCTACATAAGAAATAAAAATCACAATAAAAATATATAAAACATAAATTTAATTATTATTTCACAAATGTGCTAAATTAAGAGGATTAATGAAACTATAAGTGTAAAATGATTACTAATCCTTTTAATAAATGTACATTTTTTAGTGTTCATCACTTTTGTTTAGATTTAATTGGATTAAACCAAAGTTGTAGATAAAGTTGATTAGTTACATCTAATATGCATATTTGGATAAATTGGATTAAGCACACCTTTAAAAAATATTTCATTTTATGATATATGATAAAAAAAAGTTTAAAGTTCAAAGAAAATTCAAATGATTGGATATTACAATTCTCGCTCACTGTTCTATTTAAAGTTTCGGTTTTGTATTTTATATTTGTGTGTCTAAGTATTTTGAGAAGTTTTGTATATAAAGAGTGTATGAATAAGTTCTAATTTGTTGTCTGCATCGTTTTCTAATGACCACTACAGACATATGTAAGATATATATGTTTATATATACTATTTTCAAGATTTATTCATTTTATGTTGTGAGTGTGGTTACTTACTGAGTTTTATAACTCATACCAAATCAGTTTGCTAGTTTTACAGGTTGACAACCAGATCGGTTAATCGTACTAGATTTGGAATATTTTACTTGAGATGACGGATCACCTAAGTTGCAATTCCCTACTCTAGAGTCCTGGGGGAAGTCATATATTTTTAGATAATTAGTTGCTTGTATTTGTATTGTGTCTCGTGCTGAGCAAACTAATATGCGTTTGATTGTGGACATGGAGCCCTTGGATATTGGAGATGTGTTCTCGATTTGTCTTGACTAGCAGTCCTGATGACCTTTTGCATGTTTGATGTCTTTTGCATGATGCGTTTTGGTGCTGGACTGTGATCCAGGTTGTCTAGTTTAGTGCGCGTCATGTTCGTTTATCATTAAATTTGAGGCTCAGGGAGTTGGGTTACTCTTGTCTCCTGCCGATAACGTACTGCCTATGGCGGGATGTTACAATTGGCAAATAAACTAAAATTATAAAAATACTTAATGATTATCAATAAAAAATAAAATAAAATAAAAAAAAAGTGTTAGGAATTCTTCTTATGTTATGTCCATATATTTAACTTTGATTCATTTTATTACTCAATTAAAGGTTTCACTTCCCAAACCAACGATCAAAAAATATATCAATTAAAAACATATTAAGTCCTAAAGTAATTAGCATAACATTTTCTCTATTTTGAAAGAACAATATATTATTATTATTATATATCTAACGTCGACAATATACCTAGTGGTAATAATGTAGCAAAAGATTAACTTATTAAATAACATTATTAGTTACAATTGGGTTTCTCAACCACACATACGAAAAACAATATTATTCATATATGAAAATTGATGAAACTCAATCTCAGAATTAACTAAAAATCAAAAGATAATAGAGACTAATAAAATACTAATTATATTAAATATTACATATTAAAAATTATTTAAGGAAATAAAAATATAATTAGAAGAATTTAAATTTAAAAATTCATCCCTAATTTTATCTAGGAGATTAGTTGTGTAATAAAGAATTAAACATTTCTGGCAA
Source organism: Zanthoxylum bungeanum (assembly GCA_019454045.1). Classification (NCBI taxonomy): domain Eukaryota; kingdom Viridiplantae; phylum Streptophyta; class Magnoliopsida; order Sapindales; family Rutaceae; genus Zanthoxylum; species Zanthoxylum bungeanum. The sequence goes on from SKCR01015491.1 coordinate 128,256, forward strand.
AGAGTGTAAAAGCATAGTTGCGTCATGCGTGCGCCTGCTGCTGGTCCTTGGGGTCCCAATTTTATACTGAAATCCTTATTGAATTCGGATGCACATGCCATCCACGTGAATCCATTGATTGTTACCCTTTTCATTTGAATTAATTGCCACCTTTGCCTTTTATCAAGTAAACCCAATCCAATCCTAAGCCCACAAACGTCAAGCAAAGCTACTTGCATTGATACTTGCATGTTGTCAAGCCGGGCTGGCCCGGCCCATTAAGGACCCATGCTTGGACTCGGGCTTTTTTGGCCCGGTTTTTGGCAATTAAATTATAAGACCATTTCCAATTCTCGTAAAACTAAAAAAAGAAAATCACTAAATTAATCTAAATTATTAAATATTCTTGAAATTAATATATAAATAAAAATATGTAATTTAATACTTAATATTAAACCATGAATAAATGATATTCAAATGACTCTTTCGTGCACTTATCCTTTGTTTTGTTTTGATGTTGGAATTTATGTTTATTATTTTAATATTGATAATTATGCTTGTTTCGATATTAAAAATTATTAAAATCAATTATTGTAATATATATATATATATATATATATATATATATATATAGTGTAATTTTTATATTTTTTTTTATAAATATTTTTTATATTTTTCAATTAATTAATATTATTTATGACTTTAGTCGGTTTTACCGATTTTTTCATATAATTCAACCGGTCGAGTCAGTGATCTATTGAACCTTTTTTATCACTGGTCCGATTTCAAAAACATTGATTTATATATTTTTTCGAAATATATATGAAGTTATTACAAAAAGTTTTTTAAAAAATACAATAAAAGACTATAACATGTATACCTGCTTTAGGGATAATCACGGTTTCGGGTCAAACCGCAACCCGACCCAAACTGCACCAACCGACCCAAACCGCACCGCGTGGGTTGAAAAAAAATAAAAAATGATTTCAGGTCAATCGGAACTGAATCGCAAATTTCGGGTCGGTGTGAGGTTTTGACCCAACCGCGACCCGAACGGCTCAAAATCGCAAATTTTGACTCAAACCGTGACCCGAACCGCCTAAAATTCCGATCTGCTTTCAAATTAGATATTATTTTATATTTTTCTTCTTCTTTAACCATAAAATTTAAGATATTTAATGATCATATGACAATATGTAATGTATAAATGAAAATTATGTATTTTTTCTCTTCATTATTATATGAAAACACACAAAATTTTCTTTAAAATATTTATAATCCAAATCGCCGACCCAAACCGCTAAACCGCCAACCCAAACCGCAACGATTTTTTTTATCAAATTTGCGGTTTCGGTTTCTAATTTCTCAAACCGCCAACCCGCGCGGTTTGAAGTGAAAAACGAAAAAACTGACCTGAACCGCACGTCGAACACCTATTGCCATCCATAAAAGCAAACTCTTATTACTGTTCTTGGATGGTTTGTCCTGAAAAGCACATTGGGTGATGAAGATCAACTTCATTTGTTCTCTAATGGATTGGGTTGAAAAGAACTATACATACAGAATTTACAGGTTCAGTATTTTTTTTTTAAAATCGTTAGAACTTCCACTGCCAAACCACCCATTTTGAGCTTAAATAGAGCATATAAAATCTATGGTTGTCCCAGAAAATATACTCTCTGAATTTGAACTCATGACATAAAGACTAGATCATGAACCCTACATTAATAAGCCACGCCCCTTCGGAACTTAACTATAATAAATAAATAAATAAATAAAATTGTCTCATTAGATATGGAATCTACCTACAAAAACCACAAAGAGCCATCTGAACTTGAACAATCAATGTACAAACAAACACACTCAAGTAAACTATGACAAAGCAAGGGAGTCTTAACAATCAAATCTGGTCTGCTTGTAAATGAATCACAATCTTCATATGCTTCATCAACCATATGTTGGAAAACCTTTTGAAGTTCCCTAAAAGTTAATTAATTCCATTAATTAATTTGGTACTTCAAACGAAAGGTTTCATTAATGAACGATAAATGGCATAATAAATGGCATATTTATCTCTTTTATTTTCCCTATATATATAGAGAGCATTATTTTCATTTTAAGGAAAAGACGAAAATAATTCACCAAGCGCTTGGTTCTTTTGTTTCGGTTTCTCTTTGTTTTCGGTTTTTAGAAAAGTTCAAACTCTTTTGTGGTTCGTTGGTACGGGTTTTGGTGGTGCCCATACTCGTACGTTTTCCATTGTATCCTGGGAAACAATCGTCTCGCGTTCTACTACTGCACCTCGGTAGGGGACGAATTTGTTTTAAGGATATTGTTGACATCAACAAGCCTCGGAATAGAGAAGCAGTGGTTCGGTTCGGTTCCTTCAGTGGTTCTATGGCTGATTTCAGGGTCCGCTCGTGAGGGTCCGCTCATCAGCCTCTACCTCCGCTCATCAGCCTCTACCTCTGCTCGCCAGCCTCTGCCTCTGCTTGCCAGCCTCTGCCTCTGCTGGTCTGCCTCTGCTTGCCAGCCTCTGCCTCTGCTCTCAGCCTCTGCTCTCAGCCTCTGCCCTCAACCTCAGCCTCTGCTCTCAGCCTCTGCCGTCAGGGTCCGCTCTCAGGGTCTGCCGTGAGGGTCTGCTCTGTGGGTCTGATTTCAGGGTCTGCCGAGAGGGTCTGATTTCAGGGTCTGCCAAGAGGGTCTGCTGGGCTGAAAATTAAGCCTAATTCGGATTTCCTTGTAACTACCAATCATTGTATTTGATAATATTTGCACTACAGTCTTAAAACAAATTCGGTCTGTGGATATGGAAATCAGTCCAAACACAGTTGATCCGACTGTGGCAGCCTCTTCGGCTGGCCAACATGCTTCAGCCTCTGGGCTTAATCTGGCAGCCTCTGGGGTTGGCCAAGGTGTTGCGGCTTCTATGGCTAGTCAACATGTTGGACATGTGAGCCATGTCAATCCTGTGCTGGAAAACCTGAAAAATTCACTGGTCATAATTTCAAAAGGTGGCAACAGAAGATGTTATTTTACTTGACCACGTTGAACCTTGTGAAGTTCCTCAAGGAAGATGCTCATGCACCCGCGGAGGGTGAAATTGATATCCAAGTGATCAGTGCGATCGATGTTTGGAAACATTCTGAATTCCTATGTAGGAATTATGTGCTGAATGGGCTAAGTGATTCCGTGTACGGTGTGTACGCCGGAATGAAAACAGCAAAAGGGCTTTGGGAATCTTTAGATAAAAAATATAAAACTGAGGATGCCGGCACTAAGAAATTTGTCGTAGGCCGATTCCTAGATTTTAAGATGATTGATTCCAAAACTGTGATAAGCCAAGTACAAGAACTGCAGATTATTCTAGCAGAAATTCATGCTGAGGGGATGAGTTTAAGTGAAACCTTCCAAGTAGCCTCGATAATTGAGAAACTACCACATGGTTGGAAAGATTTCAAGAATTATCTAAAGCATAAGCGAAAGGAAATGAGCATTGAAGACTTGGTTCTTAAGCTCAGAATTGAGGAAGATAACCGAGTATCTGACAAGAGAGGAATATCTCATGAGGCCAAGGAAAATATTGTTGAACATGGCCATAAGAATAAGAACCTCAAGAACAAAGGGTCACAGATGGGCCCTAAAGGAGGAGTTTCCAAGAAATCCAAATTTCAAGGAAGATGCTTCAACTGTGACAAAATGGGTCACAAGTCTTCTGAGTGCAGACTGCCAAAGAAGAAAAAGAAACAAGAGGCTAATGTGTTGGAAAACATGACTCAATATGTTTCAGACATTAACCTTTCTGCTGTGGTTTCTGAAGTAAATCTGGTGGGTTCTAACCCAAGAGAGTGGTGGATCGATACTGGTGCCACTCGACATGTGTGCTCGGACAAGAGCATGTTTTCTTCATTTGAGCCTGCTGGTAATGGGGAAAAAATATACATGGGAAATTCAGCAACATCTGAGATTGAAGGTCAAGGAAAGGTGATTCTGAAGATGACCTCTGGGAAAGAGTTGACTCTGAACAATGTTCTGTATGTACCAGAAATACGGAAGAATCTTGTGTCTGGATCGCTTCTGAACAAGCATGGATTCCGGATGGTATTCGAGTTTGATAAAGTAGTTTTGACTAAAAATGGGATGTATGTGGGAAAATGGTATGTAACTTATGGGCTTTTTAAGCTCAATGTAATGGTTGTTAAACCCAAGAATATCAATAAAGCTAGTTCTTCTGCTTATATTGTTGAGTACTCTAATCTATGGCATGGTAGATTAGGACATGTTAATTTAATTCATTACGGAAATTAATTAACATGAATCACATTCCCAATTTTAAAATTGATAACCGCCATAAGTGTGATACTTGTGTTGAGGCAAAACTAACTAGATCATCTTTTCATAACATTGAAAGAAACTCTGAACCACTTGATCTAATTCATACCGATGTATGTGATTTTAATTCCATACAATCGAGAGGTGGTAATAAATATTTTATTACCTTTATTGATGATTGCACAAGATTTTGCTATGTGTATTTGATGAAAAGCACGGACGAAGCTATAGAGAAATTTGTTCTCTATAAGAATGAAATGAGAATCAACTGAATAAAAGAATTAAGGAGTTAAGAAGTGATCGTGGTGGTGAGTTGTTTTTTTTTCCTTTTGAATCACTTTGTGAACAAAATGGAATCATACATCAAACCAGTGCTCCTTATTCACCTCAATCCAATGGATTGCAAACGAAATAATCGTACCTTGAAAGAGATGATGAACGTTATGTTAATCAGCTGCTGGCTTACCTCAGAATATGTGGGGAGAAGCTGTTTTTATCAACTTACCTTTTAAAAATAAGGTACCACAGAAAGAAGCAGGAAAACTCCTTATGAAATGTGGAAAGGAAGAGTACATTCCTATAAATTCCTCCGAGTGTGGGGTGTCTTGCCAAAGTCGTCATTCCTCCACCTAGGAATGTGAAGATAGGACCAAAAACTGTTGATTGTGTTTTCATAGGATATGCACATCACAGTAATGCTTATTGATTTCTTGTGCATGAGTCTGCTATATCAGATATTCACAAGAATACGATAATGGAGTCGAGGAATGCATCCTTTTTCGAATACATTTTTCCATGTAAAACAAATTCGAATGTTAATGTGCACAAACGGGTACATGAGACTATCATTGAAGATAGTCAAGACCAAGAACAATAAATGTTCCAGCCAGAGATCAACAAGTTGTTGAACTTGAACCAAGACGTAGCAAAAGAGCTAGAACCGAAAAATCATTTGGTCCAGATTTTCTGACCTTTTTGCTAGAAAATGATCCTCAAAGCTATAACGAAGCTGTAAGGTCAACTGATGGTGCTTTATGGAAAGATGCCATCAATAGTGAAATTGAATCCATCTTACAAAACCACACCTGGGAGTTAGTGGATCTTCCCAGGATGTAAACCTTTAGGGTCCAAGTGGATTTTCAAAAAAAAAAATGAAGGCAGATGGATCAATTGATAAGTACAAAGCAAGACTTGTAATTAAAGGTTACAGACAACGTGAAGGTCTTGATTACTTTGATACTTATTCTCCCGTAACGAGAATAAATTCCATAAGGATGATAGTAGCGATTGCAGCTTTGCGCAATCTTGAGGTACATCAGATGGATGTGAAAACAGCCTTTCTAAATGGAGATTTAGATGAAGAAATCTACATGGAACAACCTGAAGGCTTTATAGCTCCAGGACAAGAAGAGAAAGTCTGTAAGTTAGTAAAATCCTTGTATGGATTGAAGCAATCTCCGAAACAATGGCATAAAAAGTTTGACGACACCATGTTGTCAAACGGTTTCACAATCAATGAATGTGATAAATGCATTTATGTCAGAGAGACAGAAGTTGGCTATGTCATTCTATGTCTCTACGTTGATGACATATTGATTGTCGGGAGTAATGTTAAAATGGTGAAATCTACCAAGAATATGCTGAAATCTAAGTTTGACATGAAAGACATGGGTCTCACAGATGTCATTCTGGGAATAAAGATCTCGAGAAGTCCAGATGGACTTATTCTTGATCAGTCGCACTATGTGGACAAGATTCTTGGTAAATTCAACAATGATGATTCTGTTGTGGCTAGAACTTCTTTAGATGTGCGTCTACACCTATCAAAGAATAGAGGAGAGAGTATATCTCAAGTAGAATACTCTAGAGTGATCGGGAGTTTGATGTACTTATCAAGTTGTACCAAGCCTGATATAGCCTGTACAATAAACAAGCTCAGCGGATATACGAGTAATCCATGGGTTGATCACTGGAAAGCAATTGTAAGAGTACTTCAGTACTTACGTTTTACTCATAATTATGGGTTGCACTATCATAGATATCCAGCTGTAGTCGAAGGATACAGTGATGCTAATTGGATATCTGATGTGAAAGACTCAAAGTCTACCAGTGGCTATGTGTTTACATTAGCAGGTGCAGCTATATCATGGAAATCCTCCAAACAGACTGTGATAGCCCGATCTACAATGGAATCAGAATTCATTGCATTAGATAAGTGTGCTGAAGAAGCAGAATGGCTTCGAAATTTTCTAGGAGGATATTCCAAGTTGGCCTAAGCCAGTGCCAGCAATTTGCATTCATTGCGATAGTCAATCTGCAATTGGAAGGGCACATAACAACATGTATAATGGTAAGTCTAGACATATTTGTCGTAGACATAATACGTTAAACATTACTCTCTACTGGAGTTATTTCGATTGACTATGTAAAGTCAAAGGATAACATTGCGGATCCGCTAACCAAAGGGTTAAACAGAGAGTTAGTTGAGAAATCATCGAGGGGAATGGGACTAAAGCCCGTTAGATAAATGTTCATTACGAAGGAAAACCCAACATTGTTGACTGGAGATCCCAAGATCTAGGTTCAATGGGACAACCCACTCGTAACTGACATAATTGGTTCACTGTGGGGGGGTTACCCTCTAGTCCATTCCTATGGTGACATGCAACAGTGATGCTCGTATGGATCGAGGTTAAGCACAAGCTTTTAATGATTCTTATGCGTCGGGAATCCGAGCGGAGTATTACGAGACACTCTTAAATAAGAAATCACCTATGTGTGAGAGAAGTGGGGCCGCTTCAAAGGGAATTGTACAGGGCACAATTCTTAGAAACTCTTGCAGAACCAGGTAGATGTTCATGGCCAAAATGAACATAATCATGAGAACTCAGATGTGTTAGGTAAAACATCTGTGTGATATATGTGTTTCCATTTACATGAACGGAAGTACAGTTCAATGACATCGCGTCCACTGTTAGCCAGTAAATGAGATATATTTTCACAAGGGAAGGTTCAAAGGCTGAGGCCTACATATCCTATGCAGATGTTAAACCATTGAACTCTTCTATGTCAAAATAAAATATTCTAAAATATTTTTGACGGGTTTCGCCAATTTCATTCATATGAGGGATTGTTGGAAAACCTTTTGAAGTTCCCTAAAAGTTAATTAATTCCATTAATTAATTTGGTACTTCAAACGAAAGGTTTCATTAATGAATGATAAATGGCATAATAAATGGCATACTTATCTCTTTTATTTTCCTATATAATAGAGAGCATTGTTTTCATTTTAAGGAAGAGACGAAAATAATTCACCAAGCGCTTGGTTCTTTTGTTTCGGTTTCTCTTTGTTTTCGGTTTTTAGAAGAGTTCAAACTCTTTTGTGGTTCGTTGGTAACGGGTTTTGGTGGTGCCCATACTCGTACGTTTTCCGTTGTATCATGGGAAACAATCGTCTCGCGTTCTACTGCACCATCGGTAGGGGACGAATTTGTTTTAAGGATATTGTTGACATCAACAAGCCTCGGAATAGAGAAGCAGTGGTTCGGTTCGGTTCCTTCAGTGGTTCTGTGGCTGATTTCAGGGTCCGCTCGTGAGGGTCCGCTCATCAGCCTCTACCTCTTCTCGCCAGCCTCTGCCTCTGCTGGTCTGCCTCTGCTTGCCAGCCTCTGCCTCTGCTCTCAGCCTCTGCCGTCAGGGTCCGCTCTCAGGGTCTGCCGTGAGGGTCTGCTCTGTGGGTCTGATTTCAGGGTCTGCCGAGAGGGTCTGATTTCAGGGTCTGCCAAGAGGGTCTGCTGGGTTGAAAATTAAGCCTAATTTGGATTTCCTTGTAACTACCAATCATTGTATTTGATAATATTTGCACTACACCATATTATTAGCAACTCTGGCCTGCAAACCATCACTGCCCTTTTGACAACATTCTTCACCTTTGTCGATGCATCTACTGAGCTCCTTGGATGTTTCTTTAATGTCTCATAGGCTTTCTGCTTCACCTTCTCTCTGTATTTTTCAAACCTTTCAAGTGTTTCTACTGAGTTTTTCACTTTGAGTACCCTTTTGATCTTCCTTGAAGTCTTTGATGGATCCATTAATGCTTTTTGAAAGATGGTCTCTATAACATTTCTTGATGGATCCCCAATGTTCATCTCTGTATAAATATGTCAATTAAATAGTTAATTTTGATAATTATTCGAAAAAAATATGCAAGTTAATAGCCTTGAAATAAGAGTGTGTTGCACATACATCACACAAGTAATAACTAAAATTTGGACATCTTAATTCTTAAAGCAGCAAGTAGTGAAGCAAAAGGGAGAAAGCTGCAGAGACACTTACTGTAAAGCCATGTTCTTGGAAAGCTTGGCCTGAAAAGCACTTCACATACAGGATTTTTTCCTGTTTGCTGAAGCTTAGCTGATCATTTTCATTTGTTCTTGTATTGTTTGGTTTGAAAAGAACTTTCCATGCAATTGTTTAAACATGTATTATAAACTGATTAAAAATATGACTTGTTAATAATATCATTTTATTTTATTCTTAAAATTAATAATATTTATTACTTTTTATGAAAATCTAATTTTTGATAATTTTCAAGCTACCCGATCAGTGTCAATGCATTATTATTATAATTAGTTTTTTTTTTAAAAATAAACATTAGGTTCTTTAATCTTTCAATATAAATGATAAAAGGCAGATTCTGGAAGAGTTGGCTAGTAGCAGGGGTGACAATTTGGGTCAGGATTCGTTTATTCGTTCGATTTGATTCGCTTTAAAGCGAATACAGGTTTGAAAAAATAGATTCGTTTAATAAGTGGGTCAATTCGATTCGAATCGAATACGAATTTAAGCTCATTGATTGGTTTATTCGTTTAGGATTCGTTTTATTATTTTTATTTACTAGTTCTTGTTAATTTTCAATTAATTTTCAATTAAGATTTGAGAAATTATAGCTAATTATCATAGAAAAAGTAATATTTTCGATATTTGGTGAGTTATTTTTAGTAAATATATTAATTACATATTTTATATGTATATATTTATGAAGAATTAATGTAAATCAAGTGTGGTAAATTATTTTATTGAATAAACGAATATTCGTATTCGATTCGTTTAATAAACAAATCAAATACGAATCATGATATTAGGATTCGTTTAATAAACGAATCGAATACAAATTCATCATATTTTGATTCGATTCGTATAGGATTCGATACAAATTCAATTCGTTGATTCGTTTTGCCACCCCTAACTAATAGTGTCACTCCGAGCGGAGAAACGAGCTGCATGTTCTTACAATCCATGGCTGAACCAAAAGACAAAACGGTGGATTTAAGTGCGTTTTTGTATGCTACTAACAGTACATTTATGGGAAACTACAAGTTCTTTCCTCTATAATACTATTACTACACGACAAGTGAGAGGAAAACCCAAAAATAGAAGTTACCGAGTTGAAAGAGTTGTAATATCAATCGAAGAAAAGATGAAAGAAATTTGATTAAAATGGTCGGATAAGGGAAAATATTTTTATTTCGTTTGATAATTTGTTTGATTAAATCAATATGGTATATAAAGATGGGTCGGGGCGAATATGGATACACCAATCTCTGCTCCATGCAATTATGAATTTTGGAAAAAAAATAATCATGTCGAATCTCATATCTAACTATTCGGAAATAATTAGATAGGTTTAGATGGTATTAGGCGATTAAACGGATCTAAATGACCACTTTTTATCCCAAATTTATTTATTTTTTTCCAATTTTTTGAATAAAAAATAAAACTATCTAATACCATCTATTCTAACATATCCTTTTAGACGGCACCTAAAAAGCTTAGACGCTCCCCACTGCCTAGTGTTTACATGAAGACCAAATGCAATTCAATTTCTTACAAATTCCATTTCAAAGAAATTGGTTTACACAACAATACCGTTTTCTTTTAGGAAAATAAAACTTGTACTACTTTCACATTTGTACAAAGCATTCAGCTCTGAGAAGTTTTACAAACTGTGATTAAGAATATGGCCATCGTATGAGCGGTAGTAGCAGATAATACCACTGCCGTCATCAGAGTACTATTATCACATATAGAAAAATTCATGTATTCCCATATGGATTCCGGCTTCTCTTTTCTTTCTCTTGCCTGACGAAAAAGCATGGAGTTTTTATTTTCTTCGGTTTCAAGAAAGCAAATTCACGGACCTGTTAGTATTCTTCCAATGTTTTGAGGATACGGGTAAGAAGAATGATTTAACAGTGGGAGGTCAATACCACGACCTTCACTCGGATTTCCTCTAGATCCATACTCATTCAAGCCACCATTTAAGACACCATAATATGTTGTGTCTGGGTTTGCTTGAATGATTCTATAACTGGAACTGCTAGCATGGGAATGGCTGTCAGCAAGTTCGGAATGCAGGGTCTGTCGCTGCTCATTTGATCTATTTTCGGCAGCAGAACTAATTCCAACCCCAAGATCAAGGCTAACTGCCTCGCTTTCTTCTGATACGATCCTTGATGGTCCACTCCCAGCTGGTGGTCCAGCTGCATCGTGGCTACTAGTCTTTGCAGTTGGTACATCATGGTTGTGCTTTCCCTCATACGTGGTTATCACTGCTTTTGGATCATGTGATGCTCTCTCCACGTGTTTTCTAACAGGACATCCCGCATTTGTGCACTTGTAATAACTCCTGCATACCAATACAATTATATAATGTCATGAATAAATATAAAAAAGCAAGAACATTAACTGTGTGTATTATCAATGAAAGCACATTCAATTTGATTATCAAAACGCCACTGAACTTGCATATCAGGTTACAATAATGTAAGCTCCTAGTTATAACTTCTAAGGGGGGAAATGCTACTAGATCATAGTGCAGACACTTAAGTCACAAGAAATACCATCACAGCCGGGAGAAAATCTTAGGTGGTGTTAACAATATCAACTCATTGCTCCCACCATCCAATTACATGCCACCACATATTCATATAGTATTTATAATTATTTTAAATTTAGTGAAAGTGTATATATGGTAGCATCCAATTGGATGGTGGGGTGATAAGGTGATGGTGTCAATACAACCTGAAGAAATTGAGGAAACCCTCTTTTTATTTTCTTATTTTAAACTATACAATAATTGGCCATATATAGCCTTCAGTCTTCTCCATAAAAGGAAGATAAATCTACCCATAATTACATACAATCAATTACCATATCTCTAGCAATCTTAAAGATATTTTCCTATTTTTAACACTCCCCCTCAAGCTGGAGCATATAGATCATATGCACCAAGCTTGTTACAAATAAAATCAATACGAGGACCACGAAGAGACTTAGTAAGGATGTCCGCTAATTGTCCTTCAGAGTTGACGAAGCTAGTGACCATGCATCCAGATAAAATTTTATCCCTGATAAAGTGACAATCGACTTCTATGTGCTTGGTCCTTTCATGAAACACAGGGTTAGATGCTATATGTAGTGCTGCCTGGTTGTCACAAATTAGCTTCATTTGTGTCCCACCTCCAAACTTTAATTCATGTAACAACTGTTTTAACCATACTAACTCACATGTTGCCAAGGCCATAGCTCGATATTCTGCTTCTGCACTAAACCTGGCAACAACTGCTTGTTTCTTACTTTTCCAGGATACTAGGTTGCCTCCAATTAAAACACAATATCCTGTAGTAGAACGCCTGTCGGACGGAGAGCCTGCATAATCTGCATCAGAATATCCAACTATCTCAGTATTGCCTTTATCTTCATACAATAATCCTTGTCCTGGCGCTTTCTTGATATACTTAAGAATACGTATGACAGCATCCCAATGACTTTCACATGGAGTTTGCAGGAATTGGCTAAGCACACTGACTGCGAATGAGATATCTGGGCGAGTAATTGTAAGATAGTTCAACTTTCCAACTAACCGCCTATATCGTCCAGGATCTTTTAGCGGCTCTCCAACTAGTTTCATGTACTCCTCAGGGTTTTCCAATGGCTCCCCCTCTTTTGGCAGAAGTTTAACATTTGGATCCATAGGCGTGTCAACAGGTTTACAATCTAACATGCCTGTTTCTTGAAGAATGTCTATAGCATATTTTCTCTGAGAGATGACTATACCAGTATGAGATTGAGCTACTTCTATGCCAAGGAAGTACTTTAGTAGTCCCAAATCCTTAGTCTGAAAATGATTAAATAAATGTGTTTTCAGCTGTCGAATTCCCTCTTGGTCACTTCCAGTAATGACTATATCATCCACATATACAACCAAGTAAATGCATTGGCCATTGGAATGGCGATAGAAAACCGAGTGGTCTGCCTCGCTACGAGTCATACCAAATTTCTGAATGACAGTACTGAATCTCCCAAACCAAGCACGAGGAGACTGTTTGAGACCATACAGAGAGCGACGAAGCCGACAAACCAGACCATACTCCCCCTGAGCAACAAAACCAGGTGGTTGCTCCATATAGACTTCCTCTTGGAGGTCTCCATGAAGGAAGGCATTCTTGATGTCCAGCTGATAGAGTGGCCAGTGACGCATAGCAGCCATGGAGAGAAACAAGCGGACGGAAGCAATTTTGGCTACAGGAGAAAAAGTGTCACCATAGTCCAAACCAAATATCTGGGTATAACCTTTAGCAACAAGGCGAGCCTTGAGTCGATCAATCTGCCCATCAGGACCAACTTTCACCGCATAAACCCATCGACAACCAACTGTAGATTTCCCAGGGGGTAACGGAACCAAATCCCAAGTGCCACTTGAGTGTAAAGCAGCCATTTCATCTATCATTGCTTGTTTCCATCCTGGATCAGACAAAGCCTCATGGACATTTCTAGGAAGAGGAACAGAAGACAAGGTGGAGACAAAAGCAAAATATGGAGCAGATAAACGATGATAACTGAGAAATGTATAAATAGGATGTGGATTACGAGTGGAACGAATACCTTTACTGGTGGCAATTGGGCCAGGAAGGTCCAATGTACGGGCAGGAGCTGGAGCAGGTTGTGAGTCAGTGGCTGCAGTGTCAATGCCAGCGGAAGATAGAGAACGAGGACGACGGTGATATACCTGAAGAGGACGTGATGGTGACATAGTCTCAAGTGGAGGATGAAAAATGGAACAGGTAGTACCGTAGAAGGGGCGGGAAGAGTCGGGGTATGAGGAGAGAAGTAAGGTGATGACTCGAAGAATGTGACGTCGGCAAAGAGAAAGTAGCGGTTATTATCTGGAGAATAACATCGGTACCCTTTTTGAAGTCGGGAATATCCTAAGAAGATGCATTTAGTAGATTTAGCAGAAAGTTTATCTTGTCCCGGGGTTAGATTATGGACAAAACACACACAACCAAATATGCGAAGAGGGACCGAATAGAGAGGTTGGTTGGGAAATAAGATAGAGTGGGGAATTTGGTCTTGTAAAACAGAAGAAGGCATGCGATTAATGAGATAGCAAGCAGTAAGAACTGCATCCCCCCAGAAACGAAAAGGTATATGGTTATGGATTAATAAGGTACGAGCCGTCTCAATGAGATGTCGGTTTTTACGTTCAGCTAGACCATTTTGTTGGGGTGTATAGACACAAGATGACTCATGTAGAATACCTTGAGATGAGATAAAGGTGGTAAAAGGAGCAGAAAAATATTCCCGAGCATTATCACTACGAAATACACGAATGGGAATATCAAATTGAGTTTTGATTTCAGCACAAAATTTTCGAAAAATAGGAAATAACTCAGAACGATCTTTCATTAAAAATAGCCAAGTATTTCGAGAGTAATCATCAATAAATGTCACAAAATACCGAAATCCCATAGCAGAATTGACACGACATGGACCCCAAACATCAGAATGAATTAACTCAAAAGGGGACGCGGCCCGATTATTGACTCGATTGGGAAATCGTACACGAGTATGTTTCCCAAGTTGACACGACTCACATGGAAGTGAAGATAATGAAGAAAGTTGCGGAACTAGCTTCTGAAGCTTAGAGAGACTGGGGTGACCCAAACGGTTGTGGAGAACATCAGCAGAATCGGTGGAGGTGCAAGCGACCGCAGGCAATGACTGCGTGAGATGATAAAGGCCTTGTGACTCACGTCCTGTACCAATCATCCGTCCCGTACCCTGGTCCTGTACAATAACAGAATGATTAAGAAATGTGACAGAACAATTCAGATCATGAGTGAGTTTACTAACAGAAATAAGATTGAAAGGACAACCCGGTACATAAAGCACAGATTTCAGAGGTAAGGAAGGAACAGGAGAGGCTTGTCCAATTCCTTTAGCGATAGTTTTAGAACCATTAGCAAGAGTAACCATAGGAAGAGAATGAGAACTAGTTAAAGAATACAAAAGTTTTGGATTACCAGAAATGTGATCAGAGGCGCCAGAGTCCAAGACCCATGGGCCCAATTGTGAGGACTGAGTGATGCAGGCAACAGAATTACCAGTATGAGCAACGGAAGCAGATGACGAGGACTGAGAGGCCTGATACTGGAGGAAAGCTGCATATTCGGCTTTAGACAAAGTAACATTCTGAGAGGGCTGGTCGAAGTAGTCCGAGGACGGGGAAAGATCAACTTGATTACTGCTCGGGTGGACGGATGGGCGGGGAGGATGATTACTGCTCGGGTCGGCCATGGCAGGGAACAGCGGCGATGAATAGTGTGCGTGAACAGTGACGATGAACAGTGCGCGCGAACAGTATCCGTGAACAGTGACGACGAACAGTATCCGTGAACAGTGACGACGAACAGTACGCGTGAACAGTGACGATGAACAGTGCGCGTGAACAGTACTCGTGAACAGTGACGCCGGAAAAAGAGAAAAAAAAGGAAACCCTAGGATCAACCTACTGATACCATGAAGAAATTGAGGAAACCCTCTTTTTATTTTCTTATTTTAAACTATACAATAATGGCCATATATAGCCTTCAGTCTTCTCCATAAAAGGAAGATAAATCTACCCATAATTACATACAATCAATTACCATATCTCTAGCAATCTTAAAGATATTTTCCTATTTTTAACACAACCCAAGACATTCTCTGCAGCCAGTTATGGTCACTTTCGAAAACACACATTATATAAGCAGTGTGAGAGAAAATCCTGACATATTTCATGCTCTTTTTATCAGGATACAAGTTACTTCTCGAACCAGACATGACCAGTCAAAGACAAAAAAATAAGAAAAATAAAATCAGCAAATTTAACACATACCTTGGATTAGGATTACCTCGCACCACTTTCTGCCCATACTTGCGCCACCGATATCCATCATCAAGTATATCAACTTCACTGAGAGTTTGAACAACTACACGTGGTTCCCGAATAGGCCTGACCACTGGGGTGACTTCAGCTACAAGGGCATCCATCTTTCTGGTTGATAAAATTTGAAAAGTTCTGGTTAGAAGATATTTAGATATACCTGGCAATAAATGAGAATATCATTTAACTACAATACCTCCGCTTTGAAAATGGATCATCATCATCACCCTCCACTCCAACACTATCATCATTTGCTACAGGAGACAGGTCCGGTGTACCATTTGGCTCCATGGTATAAGACATCTGACCATACAAGCTGCCTGAATAAAGAGGCAAACCAGTGCACTATTAAAAAGAAACCAAGAAATAGAAATCACTTTGAAGTTTTTTCTCTCACCATCTCGACCAGTTAGGGATGAGACCTTGTCAGATCTTTCTTCTTGTACGGACATCATGGTACCATTAGAATATCGACGGCTGGGTTGAGGTTTAGGATGATCATGTGTACCTTTGTAGATCATCTCTGTTATCTGTCCATCATGAGAACGTTCAAATAGCTTTTTCACTTCACAGTTAGGATGAGTACATTTGTAATAGCTGCGTGGGAATTCACTCCCTTTAACATGTTTCTGACCATATTTTCGCCAATTATATCCATCATCAGATGACATTGAAGGCCCACTTCCTTTGTGATCAGAATGTGATGCTTGCATCCCAGAACTTGGTTGCCCCATCTGTTTTGGTTCATCTGAATCAACTTCAGCAGGCACAGTTGCCCCTGAACTAGCCATCTGAATGAATCCTGATAGACTCAATTCATTTGAGGAGACAGCCATCTCACCTTTAATAGTAGGTGAAGAAGCAAATGACTGAGTCTGGCACTGACCTTGGGTTTGCACATATTGTTCACTTTGGTGGTTCAGATCTGCAGGGACCTTGAAATAAATGAAAGACTTAAGCAACCAATCACTACCAGTGAAGCGTACATGGGAATGGCATAATCATATCACCGTTTAATAATTTTATTTTGGATATAGAAGGGAAAGGAAGTTCAGCTCAAGAGTTGCATCATCTATCTCCTTCCTATTGCATACTTTTCTTACATTACCAGTAATTATATACATGTATGTATTTGAAGCACCCAGTAGCTCATACACGAAAAAAATCTCAAATATCATTATCCAATCTTGTCCTGGACAAAATAAATAAGGTTTGGTAGCTTATACCTAGTCTCAGTGAACTATAGTGAACTTAAAGGCAGATTGCAATTGTAGGTAGAAGGCACGGCATCTAGATACCAGTCACCTAGTCGAATACCTAGGCCGAAACTAGCAGTGTTGAAATGTTACAAACAATTTGAACAACTGAACGCTCAAAAATTAGCATTTCAGTAGGACATTACCATATTTGATAATGAATGTGGTCTAAATTCAAAGCAGCTAGATTCAGTTTCGTTCAACATATTGGAGCTTACTGTAGTCGCTGAATATGTACTGGAGCCAACAGATGCATGCACTGCCTGAGGCTTAAAAAAGGAACCGGTAGTTGGGGAAGGCTCTACCTGCAAGATCAGGAAAAAAAAAATGAAACAAGCTTTGAAAAGCCTTTTCATATGAAAAACAAGTGGCAGCAGAAAGTGAACAATTCATGATATTGACTAATACAGAGAGGGAAAATTAATTGTTTTACAGGAAAGCTGCATCATCCTGCGAGCCTAAAGGCCCAGTCATGGGATCAGCCAGCAATTCAGATATGGTAATATAAACAATTTAAATTCAGATATGTTATTATCAAAGTCAATAAATAGACAAAGTACAAACTCATCTAATCATCTAAGCGAAACAAACATAAACTATCTACTAGTGTAGATAGTATCAGAAGACCTTCAACTCTCAAAGAACAGAGATTCTAAAAGAAAACCCACTAAAGAAGAAAAGTGAGGTCCAGTGTTTATTATCCTTTTACTTCCAATTAACACAACACTCTTCAATCTGGGAAAGCTATCTGAAGTCTGAACAAAGCCTACTGTGCAACTGCTTATGCCTCATATATAAATTTTGTCTGCCACATCAACCTTCTGAGGTCATATCTCCACGAATCTGACACAATCATATATCTCCTCTTCATCTTGACCCACATGCTTCCCAGCCTAGCCTATCAGTCCTATTGTCATCACATAATAGTTATCAAGTACTACCCACTCCTCGTCACAAAAGCATTTATTCCATATTCAGAATACACAATGGAAAGGTTCTTCGTGCACCCATCGACACCGTTTAAAAAAAAAAGGCCAACAAGCTCCACCAACAAAAGAGAAGAATCATCAATATGTGAAAAAACAAAACTGAGAAACAAAAAAGAAAAGAAAAAGTTGAAGAATTTTTAACCAAAAGCCATATTCCATAGAACAGTCTACCTGGATGTCAACAATAAAAGACTATTGAAATAACAAGCATCAGAATCTTATTACGATTCAAACATCAGCCATCCAAAAATATAATAGCTAATGGATTACACATGAGATACACTCAACAATTGAATAAGATATCAAGAACTTCGAATTTCTAGCAAAACAACGAGCATCTTTTTAGCAAACAATTAAATCCAACAACTAGTGTCATTCAAGGCCTACAAAATTCTCCACTAAGCTACACATTAGACCGTTCTTTTTAGGCCACAATCAAATCTTAGCAACAGTAATACCATACATAAATTTATAAATAGAAACTTCAAATATCAAATTTTCCAAAAATATTATATTTTTCATTGAAAATAAAAATAAAAAAGCATGTGACCACTCAATGAACATTATTTTTACCCACAAAATAGATCTTTTTAAAAAATAAAAATAAAAAATAGCAACCAATAAAAAGAGCATCCAAGTTTTAAAATTCCATTTTCCTTCTGCAGTTTCTCAGAAATACTACATTCATGTTTCCACTTTCCTGCATTTACTCAGCAGCCAAACAAAACTCAGAAACTCTAAAACTATAAGGATCTCCATAAAACGACAAAAACAGAGCAAACCTTGACATTCGAGAGCAGAACCGGAGACTCCAAAAACGACGTCGGAGAGAGACCAGCAGAGATCGGCATGCAGGGAGACCGCGAGATCGGCAACTTCGCCGGCGACATCAACCTGTACCTAGCTCCTCTTCCTCTATCGAAGCCACGTGTCGGATCCGCCGCGTCACCCACTCGAACCTCAGTGTTCTCCATTAAACTGAATTGAAATTGTGCGAGAGCTGAAAGAGAACAACAGTATAAGAGACAGTAGCGAGTGTAAAAGAAGAGGAATACCAGGGGTAATTTGGTAATTTAATTTGGTCTTGTTTCTTTTTTTTTTTTTTTGAAATTCTCCTAATTTTTTGGATTTTTTTTTAGATTTAGAATGCCAGAGAGAAATGACTTGTTACATTGGATCCGAGACACAATGCCACTGCCACTATGATTTCTTGTCTTTTTCTGTTTTGTATACGCTTTTTTATTAATTATTTCAATTAATATAATAATATTAATTATTATTTCTCTCATTCATCTGGATTTTTTTTTTATTTATACAACAATACAATTTGTGGTGTTTACGATTTTCAATGATTATAATTAATAATTATTGAATAACAAGTCACATAAAGATTATTTTAACCCTCAATACTTTATCCAAATTTAGTTCTATATTTGCACGTTGGCAACCATGAAAAATCAAATTTTGAAGATTGGATATTCAAACACAAGCAAAGCTCAAAGCCCCAAACAAATACATTTTTTTTTTTTGAAACGTTAGAAATCCCGCTATTAAATCATCCAATTCGAGCTTAAACGTAGCAAGTAAAATCTCAGACTCTCCCAAACTCTTATAAGAAATACACTCATTAAATTCGAACTCATGACCTAGAAACCAGATCATGAGTCATACACCACCACCAAGTCAGGCTCTTTGCGACCAAATAAAAATACATTAGATCCCATTTGTGAAGTTGAACATATTGGAACATGTTAAGCATATATAACAGAAATAGACATGAACAAAATGTGAAAATCTTCATATATTCATGCCCACTGCCTGCTCTCTGTAGCTTGAGTCTCTCCATTGACAACATTGCAGCCATTAATGGAACAAATCGTGTAACAGCCTGTCTGTCTGCCTCCATACTAATAGCTTTCTGCCTAAGAATTAAGCAGAATTATGCTGCAGTTATTCCATCTGCTTCATTCATTTGTATTGATCAAAACACAACTCAAAAAACTCACAGTCAGTCAGTTATGAGCAACGTAATGTACAAAGAAAGTTGAGGCAGGGCGGCGCTGCGACCATGACTGCTGCAGAATGGAATCACTAACTCTCAAGGATAAGTGCGTGAGAGCTAGGAAATGAATGGGCGTTCCAGTGGTCACAAACATAACCCTGGATGGTGATCCAAATAAACACAGAATGGGATCAGCAAATGCACTTGGAAACATATCAAAATGATAAAAGTTCAAAAATCTAACTTGGACATGATGCGAGGGAAGTTGTACGGAAGATAAAAGTTAAAAAGATATATCACATACTTGAGCCATAAATCTGACCCAGATTCAGGAATCACTCAAACTTCAACAGCGAAAAATGTCAAACTGATAAAATACTAAGAGCGTGAGAGATCAGAGATCTCTGATATGAAAGAGTATAAGGATGAAGGATGAAGATCATGGTCATGGAACCAGCAACAATTGAGAGAAATGAATATCGCTAACAGAAAGATACTGCCGTGATGGCAGCTTCTTTGCCTGAAAACATGGAATTGTGGAGGTAAAGCTCATTTGTGCACCCCATACTGCATCCATTCTAATAAAACTAGCAAGTGCAGGGATAGTAATCGGGCCATTAAAGAGAACAAAGTAAAACAAAGAGAATTATAAGATACTTTGAAATTGATGTATTTTTTTTTCAAAGATCTGTGAAACCAAAAAGCTTAAAACTAAAATGCCATGGGAAAATCGTAATAATATTAAAGGCTTTCATGGAAACCCAAAATGTCCATAATTGACCCAAAAACTTCTAGATATACAGAAGTTGTTCACTAAATACTGTCACACTGCACGACATGCACAGTGACATAAACAAATCCACAAGTATTAATCATCGAATCTAGTTGATGCACTGCAATGACGGTGAACAGAAAGGCAAATACGACTTTCTGACAACCAGCACTGCAAAAGTTGGTCAGAAATACAACAGTAGTGCCATAGCTACTGAGGATAGTAAGATGGATGATATTGAGGTGGCACACTATATCCACCATAAGCAGTTGATCTGTCATAATAGCCAGATGGCATTTGCTGTTCTGTAGGATATATATGTGCTGTAGCATGATTTGAATTCCCAGGGAAACCCATAGGGGGTCCTGTCAAACCATATTGACCAACTGATGAGCCTGCATATGAGACAACTGCAGGAGTGGAGCCCACGAAGCCGTAAGGCCCAGCTGAATTGGCACTAGCAACACTAGGAGGTGCTTGGCCAACAGCAGCAGTAATACGAGAACGCTTGTTTCCGCTCTTCGGTGGCTTCCTCCTTTGTGGCTGCTGAGGCTTGGCAGCAGGAGCGGCAGCAGGGCGTTTTCTATTAGTTTTCTGCTTCTCTAGCTGCTCAATGCGCTTCTCAATAAACTCCTTTGGGTACTCAGATTCAAGTTTGTGCTCTTCGATTACTTTAATCACTGCTTTCAATGCACTAACTTCTTTGGCTGTGGCCTCATTCTACGTGATAAGATGGACGAATATATTTATGACCAGTAGAATTGCACTCTGAAAGGCATCCTAAAAATAATGCAAAAGAAAGAAAAATTACCTGTGATTGAAGGGAGTTTTTTCCATCCTGGCAAACTTTCTTAGCTATCTTATTGGATTCGTTCACATAGGTTTCCAGGAGGGAAACGGGTGGGTGAATGTTCATCAGCTCAAACTCAAAAATATATTTGATTGCCAAAAGGTGTTTTCCGTTTTTAATAAGTTTTTGGATGAGATCTGCAACTCAAAAGATAAATATTGTAGTTTCCATCAGACACTAGTAATATTAAGCAAACTCAGAGAAGATGATAATACTCGGTCAAGCCTTGTAATAAGAAATTATTAAGAAGGTAGTCAGGCTCAACCAAAAATAGTAAGAACAAATGCAAGTTTATGAATACAACCAGCATGTTTAAAATGCTCCCCAACTTCAAGACTAATGATACTCTCAAGTCTCACCAAGCTAAACCCCGAATCCAAACCCGAAGAGCCATTTTTTGGCAGTTTTAAAAAATTCACAAATTATTTGGTAATTCCAACAATTCTGAATTTTACAACTGCCATTTTTGGCTCTTCGAGGTTGGATTCGGAGAGAGTATCATTACTCCCAGCTTCAAATTATATCTTAACTTTTCCTAATTTCCATCAGCTTCACGTAAAGAAACCACCGAAAAAAAAAAAAAAAAAAAAAAAAGAAAAGAAAAAGAAGAAGAAGAGAGAGATCGAGCTATACAAATGCATTTCAGTTAAATCAATCATCATCATTACTAGCATAACTGAGCTATACAAATTTATATCAGTGACAACAGCATTACTAGCATACCACTCACCTAGAAAATTCATATAAAAAAACCTCTAGGCTAACCTATGAATTTAAGAATCAAACTGAGTTTCTGGGACTAAAAGTTCACTCATTGACCTAAACAACGATATTCCTATGAGTGTGTAAGCGACACGATCACAAAAGTTCTTCTATGGAAAACTTTATCTCCTAACACTACACAACCAAAAACCATAAAAAGAGCATCCAGGATTAATCCTAGAAAATCAAATCAAACTTCTTAAGTCCATAAATTACATTCAGCAATAGTATTAACAAAACTCAAAAGAAACATGAGCATAAATTGGCACAAAGAAAAAGTTGCAATTAACTTGAAACCCTCTCAATCATCATACCGTGAACATTATCCCCTAAGCCAATCACCTTGCACAACAAGGTACTCTGCCGGTACTTTGCAACAATCACAAAGTAGTCCACAATATCATTCTTTTCGAACTCACATCCCAACCTGTACGCCGCCACCAAACACAACCATCCCAATGCCTCTAAACTACTCTCTTCATCCAACTTCACCTTCTGTTTCCACTCAAAAGCTACCCTTTTTGCTCTCTCCCTCACCTCACTCCCAATATTCTCATTAATCCCCATCAAAACCTCCAATAACAACACACAAGCCCTCCTAATCCCACAGAATTCCGAGTCTTTATTGCCTCTCGAGTTACTATTTTCCCCATAAAACCCCTCCGTAGCCTCCAAAACCAACAAACCCGGATCCGGGGCGACCCGGATAGCGTCCGGGAGCTCAAGCCGGATCATTTCTCGCTCTTTACTGTTATCGTTTATGTATTTTCTCAACCCATTACCGTCCATATTCTGACATAGCGTTTTCAACTCCGGCCGAGCCACAACCGAGACAACAGGGAGGCCCTGATTCGGCGGGTTCATAGAAACCAACGTAGCCGCCTGAGATTTCAATTGGGTTGATAATTCCGACTCCGGACGAGCCAATGACGAGTCAACTCGGTCCTGACTCGGAGGGTCTTGAACCGGGTCGGTGGGAGGTTGGGGCTGAGTCGAGGCGAGTGACTCGAGGAGGCGGAAGCGGTGAGTGAGCGAGTTTTGGTGGTGGGTGAAGTGGGCGTCCAAATCGGACCAATTGAGGGAAAAAGAAGAGAGAAGCGAGGAGTGGGATTTGAGGTCATCGTACGCTTTTTTTAGGTTTTGTTTCTTGGTGTCCATCTCTTTAATTGCCGCTGCTATGGCTTCCAGTGTCGCCATTGTTTCTGGGAAATCTTTCCGTTTCTTTTTTGGAACAGAACAGAATTCACTGAGTTAGGTTGATAAGCGTTTATATATTAACGAAAACGATGCCGTTTGCGATCAGGACCCTCTAAGTATTAGAAAACTTTTGGGCTTTTACTAGTGATTAAGCCCATTTAAACCACATTTTAGAATTTAGATTCATAAATTGGTTGAGTTGTGAAAAAATTCTAAATGAAGTTTAAAAAGTGTATTATTTTTCATATTTTTTTGGGTAGAAAATTGATATAAATTTATAAGGTTTTAGGTGGAAAATAATACATTTTAAAAACTTCAAATATAAAATGATACGTTTTAAAAGATTTCGAGTTTTTTCCACTACTTAGAATAATTTCCCTCAGATACCATTTCAGATTTCTCTTCCATGGAATCCTGGCCACATGATAGCTGTTTGATTCACACTGTCATACAGGAGAATTTGGATGCTCCAAGAACAAGCAATTAGTGTTCACTTTTCACTTTCACATTTGTTAAGCTCTTCTTCATATTCCATTTTTCTTCTGGGGCAATATGGTAACTTTTTACTTCATTCAGATGAAGAATTTGAATCCCATAATAATAAAAGCATCCATTTTTTAGGCCTTTACTAACAGTGAAGGCACATGCCAGAGTGAAATGCTCAAATTGGAGATTTATTGTTGGTCATTGCTTTCATTTTCTAGAGTGTGATACTTGAAAGATCCAGACAAACCTTTCAAGATTGCTTAGAATTTAGATTATAGGTTTCTAAAATTTGATATCTTTGACTACCCACCATGTCAAGTGGCCAGCTCATTTCATATTTATCACACACTCAAAAGGAAAATGGAAAGGAAAAATAATCATAAGAGTTTTTTTTTTTAACGTTGGAAATCCGCGGCTAAATCATATGACTCAGGCTTAAGCGGAAAAGATAAAATTCTCGACTGTCCTAAGCTCTTACAAAGAAATGCATCATGTTACACATCAAGAGTGAGTTAGTTAGTTGCAATTAATTAGAAAAGATTAAGTAAAGTTAGTTAGTAATTAGTTACTCTTGTAAAGCCATCACTTGGCTATAAAAAGTTGTACTAAGAATCCATTATCAAATAACAATCATTTTCAACAAAATAGCTCTCTCAAAATTTTGGAGTGTTTGGTTAGCTTCTACTCGAATTATTAGCTAACAATTGGAGATTTGTGGGTTTGTCTCGAACAAAACCTAACAATTGGTGCTTTCATTGAGAGATTCATCAATAGAGAAATCATTTGGCGACATCAATGAATCACTACGTGAAATTAAAAAGATGCTGCAAAATCTTATTACAAAATTAGATTCAAGTACCATTAATCCAGCTCTTTGTGGGTCTGCTCAAGGTAAGGATCAAACAAATACTTCAATATCAATGGAAGCAACTTCCAGTCCAGTGAAGGGAATGACTAATATACTTCAATCCTGGGTTCCAAGATCTGACTCTGGTGAAGCTTTCCTAATCAGAAACGACACAACCATTTTCAATGATCAATAACACAATAATCTCGGTGAATTAAATGATAATGCTGAAGACGAGGCCATCGTTCACAAGAACAAGGGGACTATCACAAATAACAAGAGCAGAGAGGGGGGAAATGGTTCAAGATTCATCAATTTACAAGCCTAAGGCTGTGGAGTACAAAAAGAAAGTAAAAATAAAGGAAATTGGTGCGAGGCCATCTCAATTGGATTTGGTAACACACTAGCAAAACCCTCACTATTTACATGCCATAGGTGGGTTTCAAAGGCAGAAGCTTGAGAGTTTATGGAGAAAAGAAGAAATGGCGGACGCGCGGAAGCTGTTCGACGAAATGCCTAAGAATAATATAATCCAAAATTTGGTTTATTTTTGGATATTCTGGTACATTAGTCCTCAAGCTACCAATAAGAGAAAAGAGCAACGACGAATTCCATCCAATCACATGCTAAAAGCGGTTCCTTCAATGATAACGAAGATTAAAGCTAGGCAAATTTTGGACAGTCGTGGGATTCCAACTGTTGAAGTCGATTTGTTTACTAATGAAGGCATGATCCATGCTTCTGCTCCCAGTGGTGATCACTTGAGAATCTATGAAGCATATGAATGGCATGATGGGGACAAGGGGACCTATCTTGGAAACAGTGTGAATAGAGCTGATATGAATATTAATGAGAGAATATCTAAAGCATTGATGGGTATGGATCCAACTCTTCAGTCTCAAATTGACCGAGCCATGATAGACTCATACAAAACAGAAAAAAATGGTGAATTTGGAGCCAATGTGATTTTAGATGTATCAATCACAGCATGCAAAGCGGGGCCTTCTGAAAAGGAAGTTCCACTATACAAACACATTGCTGATCTTGCTGGTAAAACCAATCTGACTTTTCATGCTCTTGCCTTTACTATTATAAATGGTGGGAAGCATGCTAGGAATAATCTGTCCATTCAGGAATTCATGATTTTTCCAATAGGAGCAAGTAATTTTGGGGATGCATTGCAAATGGGTTCTGAAACCTATCATCATTTTAAGGCTGTTATTGCAGAAAAATATGGTCCACACATATGTAATGTTGGTGAATATGGTGGTTTGGCTCCAAACATTTCTAATATAAGAAAAGGATTGGATTTTGTTAAAGAGGCCATTAACAGAACAAAGTATAATGAAAAGATCAAGATAGCTATTGATGTTGTTACCACTGATTTTTGCAAAGTTACAAAGTATGATTTAGACTTTAAATCTCCAAATAAGTCTGGGAAAAATTTCAAGTCAGAAGAGGATATGATTGAGACGTACAAAGAACTTTGCGCTGAGTACTCAAGTGTATCAATCGAGGAGCCATTTGACAAGGAAGTTTGGGAAAATACCAAGTATATTGCAAGTCTGGGAATTTGTCAGCATGTAGTAGGAGATGACTTATTGATGTTAAATTCAAAACGTATCAAGGGAGCAATTCATGAATCCACTTGCAATGCTCTCATTCTCAAAATAAATCAGATTGGAACAATAATAGAGGCTATTTGACCGGCTTAAACACACACGTATAACGCAAGCGCACATATCGTTCAAGTAGTATAAAAATATCGATCCCACGAGGACTTAATTCCTACTGTTGTTACTAATTATTGAATCTATTTATTTACAAATATCTAATTAAATGGAGAATAGAATGATTGTTGATTGGTTGAATGTGGTTTTCCTTAATTAAAATAAATAAAATAAACAAAAGAAAATACTAAGGAAAATAACAAAAGACCAAAGATCTAGGGTTGTGAATCTTTCTAGTATCTTTTAAAAGATGAAGTGATTATTTTATGTTTGTGTAATAAATTGGTTTACTAACCTGGAACACGAAATTATGTGAAAGTCTTTGTCGATGGTCAGACGCAAATACCCAGTTTAACCCAATTGAACCATATGTCTATGTCAACCAAATTACCTGAATTCATTAAGTTTAAGTTCCAATTATGGCTACCCCCGCCCGACAGGTATATGTCTATCCTGTAAGAAAATCTATTAAAGGGTTATCTATCCTCAATGAAGATCGTGAGTTATTAAGTCTAAGGCTGAAACCTAAAATTCATTTGTCAAGTTTATTTTAGATTTACCACATCAATCTTATTGGTGATCAGGCAACAAGAAACATTAAGCTTAAGACTTAATAAGTAAACCTTTAAATTACCCAAACTATAAATAACCGCTTATAAACCGGTGATATTAGAATTCATCACAACCCCAGATAACTAACTTAGTTACGACACATAACTAGGCTAGTAAAAACTTAAATAAAATAAAAGACATAAAGTAAATGCTGAAAGTAATTGCTGAAAAGTAAATGACAGAAAGTAATTGCTGAAATTAAATACTGAAAATTAAATGCTGAAAAGTAAATGCTGAAAAGTAAATTACTGAAAAGTAAATGCTGAAAGTAATTGCTGAAAAGTAAATGCTAAAAGTAAATTGCTGAAAAATAAATAAAGTAAAAGTACAATAAAAGAAAATGCTGAGGTAAAATGATCCACTTTTATTACTTCTATTTTAGAATTCTCCCTTAATATAATATATTAACTTTGCATGATAATTACCAACCAGCCATATAGGCGGTATCCAGATTAAGTCAAATTAATAATTAATTACCAACCGATCAATCAGGCGGTATCCAGTTTAGTCAGGTTAAAACCAATTTAAATAATTACCAACCGACCAATATGGCGGTATCCTCGTTAAGTCAGGTTTTAACTAGTTTATATATTATAATTAAGGGAGATTAATCTAAATATTAGTAATAAAAATTTTACCTTTTACCCCAGCAAAGGGGAGTTACCTCCTCATTACTGAAAATTAAAGAAAGAAAAGTATTGTGCGTAAAAGTAAATTGCGGAAAGTAAAAACTGAAAAGTAAAGAAAAGAAAGTGCGAAAGCGGAAATTAATTATTGAAAACTATAAATAAACAAACAAGATACAATCTTCTTAGTATTTTTAAGGAATTCCTTATAAGAAAGTATGCATTTTACAAATGAAATGGCTTGGTATTTATAGGCAAAATTTTGCCTCCATCAAATCATCCATCAAATTCTCCACCAAATTCATTATTAATTTCTCCACTAATTACTCCACCAAATCCATTATTAATTGCTCCACTAATTACTTATCATGTTTGGTGATGATTTGATAATTTTATTATTTATTAATTTATTAATTTATTTTTTTTGTTTTGAAAATGACTTTAATAATTACACACAACACACATATGTATGGTTCATCAATTGCGGTCATGAAATCTTTAGAATTCGAAAATATTTTGTCTTTAAAAGTTGTAGATCTTTGAGTCTTCTTTAATCTGGCACTTGAATCAGCTCAATCCGATATCAAACGTTATGCCCAAAATACGACAAAATGTGCAAAATTGGAATTTCCAAAACTGCACTTTGTCAAAAACGTCATTTCAAGTTTCCAATCTCCAAAATTAAAATATCAAGTCCAATAATTGCCCTTATTTGACCCATATTTCCTCCTAAATGATTTCATTGAGACCCGATATTATTTTATCTGTAAAATAAACTAAAACACATCAAAACGTTCATCAAACCCGAGAAACTAAACAAAATATTAAGTTAAAGGGGCGGTAAATATTGATATATTTACCACTCATCACACCCCCAAACCTAACATTTTGCTAGTCCTCGAGCAAAACAATAAAATAAAATATAAGAAACAATTAAAATTAAACTAAGCCACTTTCGTGGGGATCACAGTTGCATTTAGCATATGCAACAAGCCTTTAAACCCCTAGGTGTCCCTAGTGGACGAGTTATAGTCTCGTGAGGGCTTACAGCAACGATACCCACAAACATTTTACAAAAGTAAAAAAAATAATAAAACTAATGCACACAAAAGCAAAAAGGCAAGAGAAAATAGAATAAAGAAGTTAGTGACTAATCATGTGAAACTTCTACTCCAAGTTACTAGTTGTTTTCTTTCTTTCTAAATTACTGAATAAGTAAATTCTCCGATTATTTTTACCATTCTTCATATACACAGCCAACAAAATATTAAACAACTTATTTTTGCCCACAACAGTCATAAGTGCAGTTGATAAGAGAGTAATATTTTTGTCCTAAAATTCTATCAGATTTCACACCTTTTTGTAGCAATTGAATAAT
The DNA here is from genome assembly GCA_019454045.1 of Zanthoxylum bungeanum. Lineage (NCBI taxonomy): Eukaryota > Viridiplantae > Streptophyta > Magnoliopsida > Sapindales > Rutaceae > Zanthoxylum > Zanthoxylum bungeanum. Next base: position 157,343 of record SKCR01015491.1, read on the forward strand.
TTTTCTCATTTTTCTGATTTTTTCTTTGATTTTTTTTTTCTATTTTTTATTTATATACAATATCTTCCGTCTATGTAGCGAGTGTTGGGTCGGTGGCTCCCAAACCAGTTGGTTTTAGGGCACCAGGTGTTAAGACACCCATACAGACTTAATTACTCAGACTTCAGATATATATATTTTTGTAGCATTTTTGATCCATGTAACGAGCTTTGGGCCAGTGACTCCCAAACCAGTTGGTTTTAGGGCACTAGGTGTTAAAACACCCTTACAGACTTAATAACTCGGATCTCAGAATTTTATTTTTTTTACTCAATTGCTTTTTGAGATACTTCCTCCAATTTAACTAAAGCACTGAATATTACAAACTTTTCAAATACAGTTCATGTCCGTATGTTTCTATGTATGTTGATAATACATGTTAACTGAGCATATGAAGATCCATTTTAGTCAGTTTTATGGAGAATTTACAAATTAAATAATTTAAAAGGAAATAAACAAAAATTAACTTGTTCCGAAATAAGTTTGAGATACGTCTTAGGAGTGGAAACTCCTTACTCAGCTATCTCTTACAAATTTCACCTTTTTAGTCAAAATAAAAACACAAAAACACAAAATATTTTTTGTAATTTTTGAAAAAATTTCAATTTTTTTTTGTATTTTTCGAAAAATTTTGGACTAAAAATAAAATCAACACACAAACTAAAAACAAGGTACTGATCAACTAATTATCTCCCCCAAACCTAAATGAGACATTGTCCCCAATGTCTTAAACAGTAGAAGAAGAGTTTAGAAGATAATACCTGGTTAGCTGAAATTCTACAGGAAATTAAAGGTTAAAATCCAGATTAATCCGATGCCTCTTACCACGATCGTCCTCGGACCAATTTTCTTTGAAAGGATAGAGTCAACTTGTGGTTCATAGGCTAAGAGTTGGTCAATTAGATCTGGAGCAGTTCTGGCAGTAAAGATGAGTTCTTTCAAAGGTTTTGACACGAACCCATTTCTCCGGGCATCATCAAGAAACACACAAAGAAAATCATAAAATCCATCAACGTTAAACAGCCCAATTGGTTTTTGGTGTATGTTCAAGTTCGCCCAAGATAGCACTATAAATATTTCCTCCAATGTACCCAAGCCACCTGGCAAAGCAATAAAAGCATCAGCACGGTTAATCATTTATACCAAACGTTCAGACATACCTGGCACGATCAGTTCCTCTCCGTTTGATAGTTCAATAAGATTTGCCTCTGCCAAGGGTTTTGGGATGATTCCCAAAACGTGACTGCCTTCTTCTTGTACGGCCTTTGAAACGATCCCCATAAGTCCAAGATTGCCTCCGCCATATACTAAGTGCATATTTCTTGCAGCTAAGACTCGACACAATTCTTGTGCTGCTTCTACGTATTGTGGTTTAGTACCAACACTACTACCGCAAAACACACAGATGTTTTCAACTCGTCTTCTTGAAGTGGCTTCCATGTTTTACTCTGGATGTCTTCAAAAGTGCAATGATGAGTTGAATTTATAATACCTGAAAAGGGTGAGTAAAAATAGCACAAGTATCTTCCAAATGACGATTAGTAGCAAAATAATATCGTGATAGTCAAAAAGGTCTGGATCCTGTCGGAGAAAACAAAAGAAAACAACAAAACAAATCACAATTATCAGGAAAAGACAAAAAGATATAATATTTACAAGAAAAGTAGCGACTTGATTGACGTCTATGCGTCAGGGACAAGCTTCCTATCCAATTTTTTTATAAATTGGCAAACATGGTCTTTTTTAGTCAGATTCCCGAGACTTAACAGTTGTCTTTCCTTTTGGAATTGTGCATATAACGTGCGAATTTCATGATACACACATCCACTGGGATGCGTCTCAAGAGTTTTAGATATGTCATCCAAATACTCTTTACTCAAGCCATCCCTAATGAAATTTAATCTTATCTTCGCGGTTATCAGACACAATTCCTAAAGAACGACAACGAGTATTACAAAACATACGAGCACATTTATAACAAACACAAATTCTTTTGGCTCTTCTCTTTTTAGCATATGTGCTCTTTCCTAAACCAGGCAGATGTGAAATAAAAGAGTCAGAAGGCTCACATGCCAATCGAACCCGTGCTTCAATTAACCAACGAATGTCAGTAGGAATACCTTTGATCATCAGTAATCTCATCCGTTCCAAGCGAGCTTTGTAGACTTTCATCAGAGATTTTTGAGGGAGAGAAGGAAATTGCTTGTGAAGATTTGCGAGAGCTTATTCCATCGTGAAAGGACTTAATCTGCAAAAACTAAACACACCAAATTAAATCACACCAAATCATAATATATACACAAATTGCATGGGTTGCCTCCCTGCGAGCGCTAAGTTTAAAGTCGTCAGCTAGACGTGACTTCTCGAACGTTAAGTTGGATCTGAAAGTGTAACACTTTCTTTTTGTCGCTCAAATGATTCTCCCCAGTAGTGTTTGACACGCTTGTTTTTAACCTTGAAAGTTTTATTGGAGTCAGGATCATGTATCTCAATGGCTCTGTCTTGTAAAACCTTGGTGATCACAAATGGACCTGACCACCGTGATTTTGGCTTCCATGGGAAGAATTTCACCATTGATTTGTTTAACAGTACCTTCTGCCCTGGTTCCAGTTGTATGCGCACTAACTTCTCATAATGTCTTTTCCTTACCTTTTCCTTGTACAATTTGGCATCCTCAAAAGCCTGTATGTGAAATTCCTCCAATTCGTTGAGCTTGTGGAAATTTTTCTCTTTTGTTGCTTGTAGTGCAAGAATAGGCTTCTTCAGTACGCAATGCGCTTTATCTTCAGGCTCCACAGATAATTGACATGCTTTAAGTTTGTTAGTAGATCTTTGTCTTTCATCAGAGTTCTGAATGGTACTATGTATCACATCAAGTCTGAAATATTCCTCCTTCTTGTCATTCGGGAAATTCATGGCTTTAAAAACATTGAATGTTACTTCTTGGTCATGTACCCTCATGGTTAGTTCTCTTTTTTGTACATCAATAATGGTTCGACCTGTAGCCAAGAATGGTCTCCTGAGGATGATTGGCACGTCTGCGTCTTCCTCCATATCAATGACAATAAAATCTGCTGGGAAAATGAATTTTTCAACCTTGACCAGCACATCCTCAACTACGCCTCTTGGAAATACGAGCGTTCTATCAGCAAGTTGTAGAGAGACTGAAGTTGGCATTATTTCTCCAATATGTAATTTCCTGAAAATAGAAAAAGGCATCAAGTTAACACTCGCACCTATATCACACAGAGCCTTACCGAAGTCATGTTCTCCTATGGTGCAAGGAACAATGAAACTGCCAGGATCTTTCAACTTTGGAGGAAGTTTCCTCTGAATGATGGCGCTGCATTCTTCTGATAATGCTATTGTCTCATAATCTCTCAATCTCCGCTTTCGTGAAAGAATGTCTTTCATAAATTTGGCATAGCTGGGCATTTGTTCCAACGCTTCTGCAAATGGAATGTTGATATGCAGCTTTTTGAACACCTCTAAGAATCGAGCAAATTGTTTGTCCAGTTTATTCTTCTGAAGACGCTGAGGAAAAAGTGGAGGTGAATTGATCTGTTCTTTTTCCTTTGCTTCTTTTTCCTCCATCTGTTGCTTTGTTTCTTTTGGAACTTCATCGGTAGTTGTTTTGGCTCCAACATCTTTGTTGATTTCAGTACCGCTTTTTAACATGATGGCATGACACTGCTCCTTCCCCATGTTCCTCTGATTTGGTTCAGTGTTGCTAGGAAGGTTATCTGGCGGTCTGTAACTCTGAGCATTGGTCAGTTGTCCAATTTGATTCTCCAGTGCTTTAATAGAAGCTGATTGACTTTGAATTAATGATGCTTGGGATTGAAACATAACATCATATCTTGCTGCTTGAGAGTCGTGTTTTGCTTCTATCTTTTTCAAGTGGATCAACACTTCTTTTATTCCTGATTCATTTGCATGCTCCTGTCATTTGTTATGTTGTTGGAATCGGGTGGTGGGTTGTTCATTTGCCCTGAATTGTTGCTCCATGCGAAATTGGGATGATTCCTCCACCATGGGTTATAGGTGTTGGAATATGGATTGTTCCCCTGTCTGTTGAAATTGTTGACATAATTCACATTTCTTTATGTTGGTTGAAAGATTCTGACTCAAGTGCTCCTCCAAATGGTGAACTTGTGGATCCATCATTAACTTTCATGTTAAGAGTTTCCATATTTTTGCAAATCACATCCATCTTGGAATTCAGTGTTGTGTTGGCTCCAACTTCATAAATTCCTGCAATTATTTGGATCATGCTCATTTCTGTTGGCCACAAGGAATTGTTGTTGGCCATTTCTTCAATTAAGTCTCAGGCTTGATCTTCTCATTTTCCATTAAAGCTCCTCCAGCAGCAGCATCAATTGTGGTTCTCATTATTCCAGAAAGTCCATTGTAGAAGGTTTGGACTTGTAGCCATTTTGCGATCTCATGATGAGGACATTTCCGGAGTAAATCTTTGAATCTTTCCCAAGCTTCGCAAAGGGATTCTGAATCTTGCTGCACGAAGGATGTGATGTCATTCCTCAACTTTGCAGTTCTGGATGGTGGAAATTACTTTGCAAGGAATTTGGTGGCTAGAGTGTTCCAAGTTGTGATGGAAACTGCTGGTAACGAATGTAGCCAAGCTTTAGCTCTGTCTTTCAGGGAATATGGAAAAACCTGCAGTTTCATTGCTTCTTCAGCTGCTTGGTTGTAATTGAAAGTACCGCAAACTTCCAGGAAGTTGCTGATGTGGGAATTAGGATCTTCAGTTGCATTTCCCCCAAACTGTACTGACTGCTGAATCATCTGGATGCATGTTTTGATGTCACAAGCATTTGCTGGTAAAGGAGGAAGTACAATACAAGAAATGAAGCCGTCGACCACCGGAATGGTTCTGTCTCGAATGGGAATCGGTGGTGCAACGTTCAAAGGTTCAGGTTCCATGTTGACTAAAGATTCTTGGCCTTCTCGCCTTTCCCTTCTCAATTGTCTGATGGTTCTTTCAATTTCTAGGTCAAGCGGTCGGAGTTCAAAGCTTCTGGTTCGTCTCATGTAGTTTCTGAGAACCTGAAAAACAAGAAAACAAAAACAATAAGTAAAAAGAAATTAGATACAAGTAACGTATCTAACCCCAAAACTAATAGTGAAAGATAAATAAGTCCCCGGCAACGGCGCCAAAAACTTGACCGTCGTAAACACACACGTATAACGCAAGCACACGTATCGTTCAAGTAGTATAAAAATATCGATCCCACGAGGACTTAATTCCTACTGTTGTTATTAATTATTTAATCTATTTATTTACAAATATCTAATTAAATAGAGAAGAGAATGATTGTTTGATTGGTTGAATGTGGTTTTCCTTAATTAAAATAAATAAAATAAACAAAAGAAAATACTAAGGAAAATAACAAAATACTCAAAGATCTAGGGTTGTGAATCTTTCTAATATCTTTTAAAAGATGAAGTGATTATTTTATGTTAGTGTAATAAATTGGTTTACTAACCTGGAATACGAAATTATGCGAAAACTTTTGTCGATGGTCAGACGCAAATACCCAGTTTAACCCAATTGAACCATTTGTATATGTCAACCAAATTACCTGAATTCATTAAGTTTAAGTTCCAATTATGGCTACCCCCGCCCGACAGGTATATGTCTATCCTGTAAGGAAATCTATTAAAGGGTTATCTATCCTCAAGGAAGATCGTGGGCTATTAAGTCTAAGGTTGAAACCTAAAATTCATTTGTCAAGTTTATTTTAGATTTACCACATCAATCTTATTGGTGATTAGACAACAAGAAGCATTAAGCTTAAGACTTAATAAGTAAACCTTTAAATTACCCAAACTATAAAATAACCCCTTATAAACCGGTGATATTAGAATTCATCACAACCCCAGATAACTAACTTAGTTACGACACATAACTAGAGCTAGTAAAAACTTAAATAAAATAAAAGACATAAAGTAAAATGCTGAAAAGTAAATTACTGAAAAAGTAAATGACAGAAAGTAATTGCTGAAATTAAATACTGAAAATTAAATGCTGAAAAGTAAATGCTGAAAGTAAATTACTGAAAAGTAAATGCTGAAAGTAAATTGCTGAAAGTAAATTGCTGAAAAGTAAATAAAGTAAAAGTACAATAAAAGAAAATGCTGAGGTAAAATGATCCACTTTTATTACTTCTATTTTAGAATTCTCCCTTAATATAATATATTAACTTTGCATGATAATTACCAACCAGCCATATAGGTGGTATCCAGATTAAGTCAAATTAATAATTAATTACCAACCGACCAATCAGGCGGTATCCAGTTTAGTTAGGTTAAAACCAATTTAAATAATTACCAACCGACCAATATGGCGGTATCATCGTTAAGTCAGGTTTTTACTAGTTTATATATTATAATTAAGGGAGATTAATCTAAATATTAGTAATAAAAGTTTGACCTTTTACCCCAGCAAAGGGGAGATTAATCTAAATATTAGTAATAAAAGTTTTACCTTTTACCCCAGCAAAGGGGAGTTACCTCATCATTACTGAAAAGTAAAAACTGAAAATTAAAGAAAGAAAAGTACTGTGCGTAAAAGTAAATTGCGGAAAGTAAAAACTGAAAAGTAAAGAAAAGAATGTGCGAAAGCGGAAATTAATTACTGAAAGCTATAAATAAACAAACAAGATACAATCTTCTTAGTATTCTTAAGGAATTCCTTATAAGAAAGTATGCATTTTACAAATGAAATGGCTTGGTATTTATAGGCAAAATTTTGCTTCCATCAAATTCTCCACCAAATCCATTATTAATTTCTCCACTAATTACTCCACCAAATCCATTATTAATTTCTCCACTAATTGCTTATCATGTTTGGTGATGATTTGATAATTTTATTATTTATTTATTAATTTATTTTTTTGCTTTGAAAATGGCTTTAATAATTACACACAACACACTTCTGGATGGTTCATCAATTGCGGTCATGAAATCTTCAGAATTCGAAAATATTTTGTCTTTAAAAGTTGTAGATCTTTGAGTCTTCTTTAATCTGGCACTTGAATAAGCTCAATCCGATATCGGAGTAAAAAGTTATGCCCAAAATACGACAGATGTGCAAAACTGGAATTTCCAAAACTGCACTTTGTCAAAAATGCTATTTCAAGTTTTCAATCTCCAAAATTAAAATATCAAGTCCAATAATTATCCTTATTTGACCCATATTTCGTCCTAAATGATTTCATTGAGACCCGATATTATTTTATCTGCAAAATAAACTAAAACACATCAAAACGTTCATCAAACCCGAGAAACTAAACAAAATATTAAGTTAAAGGGGCGGTAAATATTGATATATTTTTCACTCATCACTATCAAAGTAGGCAAGCTAGCAAATGATGTTCGCTGGGGAGTGGTGATATCTCATAGATTTGGGAAAACTGAAGATTCTTTTATAGCGGAAGATATTTTTACTTTCTTTCTTACTGTTGGAGATATTGAAGCAGAAGTTGCAATGCTTGGTCAATATATGAGCATGGTGTTGCTTGGTGTTGTTGGGAACACTGTTTGCAGGCATGGTTAAGGGCAATGGCTACTCTTCAAGCTTCATACCCTGACTTCGACCTTGAGGACAAGGTCCATTTGATGGGGAAAGCAATGTTACACATCAAGAGTGAGTTAGTTAGTTGCAATTAATTAGAAAAGATTAAGTAAAGTTAGTTAGTGATTAGTTACTCTTGTAAAACCATCACTTGGCTATAAAAGTTGTACTAAGAAGCCATTATCAAATAACAATCATTTTCAACAAAATAGCTCTCTCAAAGTTTTAGAGTGTTTGGTTAGCTTCAACTCGAATTATTAGCTAACAATTGTAGATTTGTGGGTTTGTCTTGAATAAAACCTAACACATCCCCTAAACTCGAACCCGGGATCTGACAATCAAATACTAAGTCATTTACCATCAATTCACACCCATTGGAGATATAGTCATAAGAGTTGCACTCAATATAGAAGATAAACAAATAAATTGCTCGATTTTTTCTTCATTTATCTGATCTTCACTGCTTAGCTTCAATGGTTGTCACCTCTCTCAAGTGACTGGTGACTTAACATGTTACAAATTTCAGTGTGTCAAAATCAAGCAATTACATTAATGTTGATTTTCTTTCAGATTTAACACTTGCTTTTCAAAATGTTAAGGTGTTATTATTTGACTAATGTCATTAATTATGTAAAGAAAAATAGAATATATTTCACAAAATATTTTTCTGTAAACAAATTTAAGTTGATGAATCTCTAGAGTAGCATGGTTAGTTGTAATGAAAACCTCGTAAGACTTAAGCAGTTGAATAATATGGGGTTCAATTCATCGTTAAAGTTCAAACAATTACGTTAAGTTGATGCTTCAACCATAATTCAAATGGCAACCTAGATACAAAATCTTCTACCTTTTGCTTACATCAAAATAAAATTAAAGTCAGTTTAGTAGCAAATAGTTGTTCAACCAATCAAATAAACATATAAAATTTCGTATAATGCGAACAAACATATGAATCCTACCAAAATAACAGCTTGATTTGTAGATATAATAACAAAAATTGGCTATATTATCTCATTGATTAATCATAAATTAAGATTGCCTCTCAGGCTCTAATTCTGTTTAGCAAAGTAAATAATTAGATAAAATTGAACTGAGTTGACAAATGACAACTCACCTGCGTTGCATTGCATTATGTGGTCTTAAGCCAGCCAGATTTGAAACATACATCTTGTGGTTCAGTGTGTTAAAATATAAAACTTTTTGTTTAAATAATCAAATTAAAATATAAAATATATCAATGAATGTGGGTTTTTTGTTCCCCAGATTTATTGGATATATGGTTTCACTCTTCGTAGTGGTTTATGTCCAATGTTATGTTGGTTTTTTTTAATCTTGGAGTTTTAATAATCTTTTCATCAACATACAAAAGATTTGGTGCAGATTAACGGTGTAAAATAGATGATGAAGATTGAAGTTTTTTCGGAACTTCTCGGGACATTTACATTATTTCATGGATCTGTTAGTTGTTATGTATTAGATCGGTTGTATATTGTTGTAAAAGTTTGTGTTTCAAAGTATGTATTATGTTGTTTCACTTCTAGTTAGGAATATGTAATCATCGACTTTGCACTGAGACTAAGCTGGGGAGATTAGGCCGAACCCGTAATTTCTCATGTTCCTAAATAGTTTTAAGTGTGAATATGTATTTGTACTAATTACGGGAAACACATAATGTATATTTTATCTCATGTTTTTAGGTTTTATCCTAATTAGCTTAAATTTTAGGATATCTTAAGTTTATTTTCGAAGACTAGACTGTATAATTTCATATTTTAATAAATGAATTTCATTTCATTTAAAAAAAAAAAAAAAAAAAAAAAAAGCAAGGAAACAAACATACATACATGCAATATGTTGTCTAACCAAGGAATAGTATGTCATTTTCTAATGTGGGTAAAACATTAAATAATATTTTGATATAAAGGATAGTCAATTTTTTTTAAAAAAAAAAAAAAAAAAAAAAAAAAAAAAGAAGAAAAAGAGAAATAAATATTAAAATAAAAAATCCAATTTTATATTTTTGAAAAAGAGAGAGAGAGATCATCATCTTCTGCCATCACTCTTTTTAGGCACCTCTAAATATTTTCTTACACCAGAGAATTGCATTTTGCCAATCTTAACTCTCTCTCTCTATCTATCTATTTATACATAAATAAAATTCCTCTGACTCTCTTTGAATCTCTCTCTTTATCTCTCTCTCTCTCTTACCTATTTCTTTACAAATTCCATTTCTTTTGACTTAATTAAGAAGAGTGGAATAACCAAAAAGAAAAAAGAGCTAGGAGAGAGAGAGACATTTTTATAATAATATTATTCATGTTTATGTATAAAAGTATACATGAACGAACAATTCCTCTGTATTTCATTACTCTGATTCTGCTTAGCAGATCTTAGTTTCTCTCATTTCCTCATCTGGGTTCAGCTCAATTATGGTGAATTCTCTTATTTTCTTTCTTTTTTTTATCATGATCTCCTTGTTACTCTCTCTGGGTATTGATAAAGATTTAATTTTCTAGCTCAAGTTTCATTTTTTATTTTTATCAGGAATCTGGGGCCATATGTTGATTGGAGGTCGTGGGATCTAATTATGATCTTTGATTGGATTTGACAATTTCCCATTATTTGTTTGACTGGATTACCAATCAGATTCTATCTAATTTATTACTTAAGGTGTGTTTTGTTTATTGCTTGGATTGTTTTTATTCAAACTTTAATTTGTTTGCTCTGTTTTTCTCATGAAAGTTTTGATTTTTTGCCATTTTAGAATCTCATTGTACAAAATCGATCCAATTGTGCTTGAGACTTGCATATATTGCATTGATGTTGATAACTTGATAAATTCTGAAGTGAATTTTTAATTTTTGGCTTTGAATCCAACCGGATGTCTTGTTTTGGGGTTTCTTATGCTGTTGAGATTGAATTTATTCATTGATGAGATGAATTACGATGGATTGTTGTAGAAGAGATGGAATCAGATCTTGGTAAGCTCTTCATTGGTGGGATTTCTTGGGACACGGATGAAGATCGTTTGAAGGAATATTTTAGTAGGTATGGAGAAGTGGTGGAGGCAGTGATCATGAGAGATCGAGCCACGGGCAGGGCCCGAGGATTCGGCTTTGTGGTGTTTGCGGATCCTGCTGTCGCTGAGAGGGTCATCATGGATAAGCACATGATTGATGGTCGCACGGTGAGTAGCTTTATTGAATATACGCTCTTCACATTATGATTTAATTAAGATATTATCATTTCTCTTATTTGATTTCAGTTTGAAAATGTATAAACATTGTACCATTCAGTTGCCGAATTTTTTTTTCTATAATGAGTCAATGATTGAAAGAAAATTTTGAAATTACTGTACTGATGGAAGTAATGAATTGCAACTATCTTTTGCAGCATTGAGCAATTGGTGTTATATAGTTAGGGAAATTTGGATAGAATTTGGCCTTTAGATGCAAATCATTGTAAATTTTCTAAATTTTTATCTGTAGAGATGTTCATCGTTTTCCTATTAATTATTATGGATTCACACATAGGCTCCTTCTCTTTGCCTATGGATAATGGATTTGTGTTTCTTTTCCTTTTTTTTTTGGCTGAGGTTTTGTACAGTTTTTGATCATCATTGTTAGCTTGGAACTTAAATGACTTGTGATTTTTTGATTTTTACAATTTTCAGGTTGAAGCAAAGAAGGCTGTTCCTAGGGATGATCAAAACATGTTAAATAGGAACACTTCAAGCATTCATAGTTCTCCCGGCCTAGGACGCACTAAAAAGATTTTTGTTGGAGGTTTGGCATCTACAGTGACTGAAAGTGACTTTAAGAAGTACTTTGATCAGTTTGGTACAATTACCGATGTCGTAGTAATGTATGATCATAATACTCAAAGGCCAAGAGGTTTTGGCTTCATCACTTATGATTCTGAGGAAGCAGTGGACAGAGTTTTACATAAAACATTTCATGAACTCAATGGTAAACTGGTTGAGGTCAAGAGGGCAGTGCCAAAAGAGCAATCCCCAGGGCCCAGCCGCAGCCATATGATAGGGTATAATAACTTTGGTTTTAATAGTACCACTAACCTCCTTAATAGCTTTGCTCGGAGATACAATTTGAGTCCTGTTGGAGGTTTTGGAGTTAGGACGATGGATGGTAGGTTTAGCCCTCTTGCTACTGGTAGAGGTGGCATTCCTCCATTTGGCGGTGCTGGTTATGGAATAGGTATGAATCTGGATGGGGGGCTGAATCCAAGCTATGGGGGTAGTTCCAATTTTGGCAATAGTGTAGGATACGGGCGAATGCCGAGTCCCTATCATAGTGGGAATTCAAACAGGTTTAGCACTCCTATTGGCTTTGCTGGGGGAAGTGGAAGAGGTGAATCTGTTTTGAGCTCAACAACTTGGAATGTCTGGGGAAATAGGGGCCTTAATAATGCCAGAAATCCTGCCAGCCCCAGTGCTTTCTTGAGCTCCGGAAGTGGGAACTTTGGAGTTTCATTTGGAAATAATAATGCAAATTGGGGTCCGGTTTCAGCTGCAGGAGGAGGGACTGCTTCTGGCTACAGCAGTGGAAGTATGGGTTATGGGAGTGGTGATGGCAACTATGGGCTTGGAGGGGCAGGGTTCGGAAGAACCAGTAGCACTGGCGTAGGCCCAATATCATCATTTTCTGGTTCGACCGGTGGTTATGAGGGGTCTTATCGGGACTTGTATCTTAGTGGATCAGTTTATGGGGATTCAACTTGGCATTCTTCCACTCCTGAGCTGGATGGTTCTGACTCATTTAGTTACGGGCTTGGCACTATATCCACCGATGTTGCAGCCAAAAGTTCTGAGGGTTTTATCGGAAGTTACAATGTTACAAGTAAATAAAGGTAGGACTTTCTTCACTTTCAATTTTCATGATATGATAATGCATTGTGTGAGCTAATCTAGATATTTCATTCCTGTCTGCATTAACTCGTTATCTTTCGAATAATTTTCACTAGTAAATTTCAATTGGAGCTTCAGTTTCTTCAAGGGAGAGAAAGTCTAGTTTGACTTTTCGACTGAAAAGTGTCCATAATCTTCAGCGGCATGCTTATCAAATTTACAATGGTGGATCAAATATATACACATGTTGCACAGAGTTGTTGAACTAGATAGATCAATCAATGAACTAGCCATTATTATATTGCTATAAAAATATAAAGCAAAATCATTTGAAGCATACAATGTGATATGAAAAAACAATTTGAAACAATTTGGTTTTAAGTTTGTACCTTTACAGATACGTTGAGAGTTAAAAGTGATATAATCAAGTATTTGCTCTACTTTTTATTTATTCGATCCTTACTTTTTTCAGGAGTTGCTACCTAGGAGATCAGTCATTGGAATATCGACAGGGAAATTGTAGTTAAATAGAATCAGATAAACCGGGAGAAGGATTGCGAAATTTCATCAAGCTCCCTCCTAGGAAGAAATTGATCTTATAGCTTTAACGGTGGTTCTTGATTTGAAGTATACGCATTCAAAGAGAAAGCGGTTATAAAGGATTTTGTGCAAGGTTTGAAATTCGACTTTTTTTCCCCTATATATTTGACAAAACTTAGATTTCTTTATTGGTATTCAAGTGAGGTTGTAAAATCAGATTGCGGAATATATACTCAGGATGATTGGTTCCCATTAACGTATTGTTCATAAACGGTAAAGTTTCTGAATTTTTTTCCCCTCAAAACTGCTTTAGTACCTGGCAAAGTTTCCAGTTCTTGTACTTATAATATTTTCTTCTTTTCTGGGATCTGTTATTTTCCTGGATTTTATGTGAGGTTCTGTTTGATTTATTTGTGTGAGACAAGAGGGGCACCTATTTAAGACCCCCATCAAATAAGATACTAGATGTTTTCATGCATTTTTTTATATGATATATTATTTTACACTGTCATTGTTTGTGAATTTGAATGTTTAAATCCCCCAATTTTTAAATTAGGCTATCGTGATTGATTAAATGGAAATCCCGGAATTTTTTTTTATTCTCACATATCCACGAATCCCCGTAAGGACTCGAACTCACAACTTCAAGTTTACTTAAGAACATACCATTGGGCTAGGCTATTGGCTCTAGTGGTTGTCCTGACAAATTATCACAAGACGAGTTGAGATTTATCAATACTGATAGGACGAAAAATTATCTCGAATTCCCTATATATATTTTTGAATTTGGGATAATTTTTCATTTCGAATTTTAGACGGAACATTATGGAATCTCAAATCTCCATCCATATTTATGATTTTCTGCCAATACAAAGAGTGTTGTATCATAGTCATGTTAGGGTGGGTGCTCTGCGTGCCAATCTGGATCGTGTTTATAACCGATTCATGAATATGAGCAATTCATTTTTCTATAATATTACATATTTATGGTAGCACCTCTTGTCTTTTATATACGTATTCGATCTAATTTTCGATTATATTGAAATTAAATTCGGTTTAGTGATGTGTGTGTATGTATATAAATGTGTGTGTGTGTGTATATGAGACAAAGACTCGATGATTTACAAAGTAATGCACAGTTACAACGTAGTTTGTAATTGACATTGGGAAGTGTCACTATAAGTTGTATATTCTCAAATAAAGTTTCTGGTCAAAATTTATTGGCACAGATTGGTTGGTAAAATCTAGGGGTGTTCATAGGGTCGGGTCGCGGACCTGATCTGGTCGGGTTTCTCCATTTTAAAAATTAATTTCGGGTCTGACCCGACCCGACCCGAAATTTCGGATCGGGTCACCGGTTTAGTTCAGCAAACTCGGGTCTGACCCGACCCGACCCGATGTAATGATATTATAATTATAATATATATATTTTTAGTGGTATGACATTAACAACAAAAAGGCGTAGCATAAATGGAAGCTTATTTGGTTAAGCTGAAGAAGGATGCATGTTCGAGTCTCACATCTTGCAATTTGGAAAATTAATTTTTCATAAAAAAATCAAATATTGTAGAGATTCGAACTTGAGACTTTGTTGAAACTTTGTTAATTCTTAACCATTTCTGTTGCACGCAATGTTAAATATCTTCTCTCAATAAAAAATATATATATTATATTTACTATATATTATGTTGACTCGACCTGACCCCCAGTTTTTTTGACCCGACCCAAGGTGACCCGACTCGAGCGGGTCACCTCCTCAATTTTCGGGTTTCGGGTCAGACGACCCGAATGACCCGACCCGATTGGGTAAAAAAAAATTTGAAAAACCCGACCCGACCCGACCCGTGAACACCCTTAGTAAAATCTATTGAGACCGGTACATGTCGTACGAGACTCGATTCGATGGTTTATCTCAGTGGCAGTGAACCATGAATCTTCAAAGACTCGTATAGACATGTAGGTGTTTATTCGATAAACACTGAACGACTCGCATAAGATTTCCTAATAGATGGTACTCCAACGTTAATAGGAATCTTCTTAAGTCGAGTAGCATAGTGATCATTAGCCTTGAGATACCACAGTGGATATATTAGTTTTCCTCCACACTTTAATAGCAGTCATGTCATCGACCTATTTAAGTCAACCCTTCGTCTGTTCGTTGGGTGTGAACTGATGTTTATGATATTCGGTGTATATTAGATAGGATCCGTCAGTGTCGTGTACATGACATAGGTATCTTGCACGTGTTTGCGATCTAGTAAATCCATGGATGTGGTACGCTATGGAAGCGAGTTCCGAGTGTTATTTAGATATCGTAAATTTATAAGTCGACTATATTATACCTTAGGGATTTGATGCTCCCATCTATATCTCCGGTATAATATGGATAGTCTGTGACTGATGGATTATATGTATGCGATAACCTCGACTTACATAGTTCATTAAGATTATATATGGTCGTCATAATTTTCGAGTGGGTAAATTATGAACACGGATTGGATTTCGTGACGGATAAACCTGAACTTAGAGAGTGACACAATATAAAGTGTACTCGTTGAGCACTTGGGCAATGCATTATGAATAATACTGATTAGTCATAATATTTTACCGAATTAAGCCAGTTAATTCGAATCGTTTAATCGGTAAACAAAAATACACATGCAAATGCTATTTTAGTCATTTTACATTTGTGACAAATATGACAAGTGTCTAGATAATTTATTTAGACATTATATTTGATATAATTTAATATAAATTATTTGGTGGATATTGTTAATTAATTATTTATATATATTGTATATATAATTAATATTTGTCATAATATTTAATATATTTAATTTGATTTAATTAATATTAAATTGGGGACAAGTGTCACAATATCATGATTTATGAAAAAGTAACATTTGTTTAGCAACTGATCATTTTACCCTTAAACTCATTTATTAAATTTTGATTTTTGGCTTATTAGATAAGCTTTATAAGTTAAAAATTTATTTTATCCTCCTTAGCTAACTTGAACCATTGGTTTTTTTGTCTTTTTATTTGTATGAAGCTTATTTAATAAGCTTAGCCTAAAAAGAGGCCACGTTTTTTGGCCATTTTAAAAGAAGAAAATTTGTTGTTTTTCTTGTAAGTGGTAGTTGGCCTTCTTCAACCTTAAGAAAAAAACCCCATAAGAGTAAAGAGAGAAGAATCAAATTAATAACAAGAGTTTGAAGAAATTTGGAAGATTAAGGGTAATCTTTATTTTTCTTTAAGTTGGAAAAAATTATTTTTCTTATTCTTGAGTATTTTCAATTGTTGTATTATTATTTAGGGATGAGCAAAACCGGTTTCGGTTCCGGTTCCGCATAGAACCGGAACCTACCCGGAAAAATTCGGTTCCGCATTAAGTGGAACCGGAACCTACCCAATTAAACAGGGTATCCTATTATTCGGTTCCAATCTGGTTCCGGTCCGGTTCCGAATTACCCTATTTTAAAATATTTTAATGAAAATTGCATTCTGATACGAGTCCGTAGGAAAAAACGGGGACCAAATCAGAGTGCGGAAGCTCAAAAACGAATAAAATGAAAAATATTTTAATTAAAATGAATGATAAACGCTTAATCACAAGACATTAAAATTGACAAATACTACCAAAGCATACACCTTCTGCTCAAGGAAAAAGTTAAGACATGCTAAAATACAATTCATGTTATATTATAATATGGAAGTCCAGAATTTATATCACATAGCATCATAAAATGGATTTGTTTTTTGTCCAAACTTTGAGAATACTTTTGCTCTTCCAATTGAAAATACAGTTTGGCCTGCTAAAGTTGGATCAAGTGAAGAAAACAACTTTTGAAACTATAAGCAGCACAATTATGCTACTAAATCAATCACCAAAAAAAAAAAAGTATTATGTCCAGCTTACATACCAAGAGTAGAACTGATATTCTGATAATGCAGAGAACGAGCACACGCAATGCCAACAAAGCTCCCAGCAAACATAATTGTTACAATATCAGAAAACACAATCTAAAAATTTAGCAACAAATAGATGAATTAAAAGAAATATCTCAGAGCACCGAAAATTAAATCTCTAAATATTCATATAAATCTCTAAATGTTCATATAAACCGGTTTCATGGTCCGGTTCCGACCATTTTGGAACCGGAACCTACCCGGATAAAATCGGTTCCTTCATTTTTGGAACCGGAGCCTACCCGATTACAACCGGTTCTGGTTCCAAACCCGAAAAATCGGTCCGGTTCCAACCGGTTCCGGGTAGAACCGGAACCGGTGCTCAACCCTATTATTTTCTTTACTCTAAATTTGGGGCTTTTTTTATTTGGTCGATGGATTGAGTGGGTAGAAACATGTGTAGAGTTATATTGAACTAGATTAAGGTAATTTGTATTCAATTTATTGTTGGATAACTTAGTTGTCATTCTAGAGTGTAATGACCACTCTTATTATGTCAAGAATATTTTAGGTTCTTCTTTTGTGATGGCTTTGATTGGGTGTTGGATTAATTTTATTAATCTTGAATAAATTGGATTTAAAGTATGAAATATATGTTTTTCGTTCATTTTACAGACTTGGAAAAATCAGTTTTTTGTGATGAAAAATATGTTATTTGGATTTGTTGGATGTGTATTGGGTGTTACGATAATTTCCGAAAAGTATTTCGGAGTGAAAAATGGCTTTACCGAGTGAAATCTGGGCTTACCAGGTAAGGAATGTTTAAATAGTGAATTCGTCACTATTTGGGCAGCCCATGGACAGACTGAATCATATTAGGGATGACCTAGACAGTCCCGTGTGGTTTCGGTTGGTCCAAAAATAAATTTTATGCTATTTTTCGGAAAATCATTTTCGTAAAAATTTTGCGATATTTTCATAATTTATTCTATTGTTATTTGATATCGATAAATATGTTTAGGTGAAATATACAAAAATTATAAATATAGGATATCGAATAATTTATTTGGTATATTTAAAAATTTTAATTTATGATTTCGTCTGAATCGCGCTTCTGTATCGTATAACCCCAACAAGTCATTCTCTTCTTCTAAATACCTCAAATACACTCTATCTATATCCGTGAGAAATATTTTTATAAAACTCTAGTCCGTAATGTATAAGCTTAGGTAGGCTTTATTAGATTACTAATCGGGAGCCCGAGCGCGAATTAATTTGGCTAAATTAGGTTTAATTGAAAATGTTGATGGTGTTTTTTAAGCACTATGATATTTAAGCAGTACGACAGGGGTAAAAGGGTAACTCCATTCTTGATCGAGACCACTAATGCCGACCCGACCATTCGATGTTGCATACGCCAACGGTAAGGGGCCGAGCACTTGGTGATCAGTGACCGACCACTTAAAAATCGGATGACCGGGCATTATCAGATCGGCAACAGCATTCTCAGTTCAAAAGACTATCGTGACCGACCTCATGAAGACCGGGAATATGGCGGGATATGCTCCAGAAGATAAGATAATAAGTTATCCTACTTTCATGGGGTAAACTGATGAGTCAGTGTCCAATAGATAAAAGAAGTGAAAGTAGTTTTAATTAGGAATCCTTATGGGAAAATGGAATAGTTTTGACTATGAATCCTTATGGGAAAGGAATTGTTTCAACTAGGAAATTCTTGTACAATAGGAATATGATTTCTTCACCATTATAAATAGGAGGGTAGAGCGAGTGTAGAGAGGGAGAGTAAGATCAGAATCATTAAGATCAGACTTGTAAAACACAAGAGATATCAGAGAAGCATATCTCAGAATAAAAAGTATCACCCGTTCTGTGCCCGTGGACGTAGGTCGGATCTGATCCGCCGAACCACGTTAAATCTCCTCGTTGATTGTTGTTATCTGTCTTTTGCTAAGTTTGCTTTTGGTCCCCCATAACCAAACAAATTCACTATTGAGGGAGGATTGTCTCGGGAGTAATATTCTCATATTGCCCCTGAGACCAAAATCAGCCGTCAACAGAAAATTTATATTCCTTCACTCAAATGTTAGAATATGCGATGTTTCCATTATTATAAAATTTCCAAATCTCAATGGATATGTGCTAAGATCATTTATTTACAACATTATGATATACAAAGTTATCAGATCTCAATGAATACAAAATATGATTTATGGGTCCACAAAGAGTTGAAGATAGTTTTAAAGCTCGTTCAATCTTTGTCTAGAGTTTGACCTTTATATAATACATAATATAAGTGAGGATTGATACACGTAATATTTATAGAGATAGAGAAAATCTTATTGGAACTGTATCAAATTTGATTGGACATGGCTGTAATGGTGGAGGTATAGGGTGAGCAGATGAATGACATTGAGCACCATGTGATGAATGCCTCACATTATTCTAAAGGTCGCGAAGGATTACCAGAGAAGTTTGTTATACTTCTATTATTGATTATTTGGTTGTTTATGTTATTCTTGCAATATTTATATAGTTGGTGATCAATATGATGTTAAAACGAACCTATGAATACACATACATTACAAATTTAAAATTAATTAGATAAATTAGTAATTAATAAGTTTAATAATTATTAGGTATTAACCCATGATCTTGCAAATCAATATGATGTTCAATGAATTTAGGAATACACAACACATTGTAAATTGAAAATTAATTAGATAATTAATAATTACATAGTTAATATAATTATAAATTTTGTCTAGCCTGAGGCTACACAGGCTTCTTTAGGCAAAGAGCTTTCAAAAGAAAAAAAAAAAAAACATAGCAAAGAAAAGAAAACAAAAGACGTTTTAAATTATATTGGTTCCCGCCGCACAACGGTGCGTGAAGTCTCGATAGATGGTGTCGTCTCTATTCTGCGTGATCTGGCGGGAATAAAGATCTCTTTTATTGGGCCCACATTAAACAACTCGAGATCGATTTTCGACGGTCCGATGACGTTGAAAGTGGCTTGCCCTGACATGAGCATGATTCCTGGGTTGTTCCCTTTTTTTAACGGAAAATAAACTAATAAAAATATCAGAATACTCGATTTCACTTAAAATTATTTATTAATGAAAAAAAAAAATCTGTTATGCTTATTAAAATATTAAAAAATTTCCAAATAATTAAATTTCTATATTTAAAAAAAAATATATAATGTCATATATTTATATTAGTTAGTAATACCATATCATTTATATTTTCATTATATCGAAGAATATTCGTGGGAGATAAAGAGAATTCATAACAGATCTCAACTTGAAAATCAAGAGGCTACATCCTACAAGCATTAGTGGGATCTTATAAAGAGATGTTATTTTATAGTATTATCAATCAATAATTATATAATACATAAAAATTGTATAAAATAAATTTTTTTTTAACTATATAGCACGCATATCAATATATCATTGAGTTGTTGCACTTACATAATGATGGCAGTAGGTAGGGTTTGGTGCAGATTTTTCATTACCAAACTCGCACCCGCATATGTAAATAAATTACCAAACCCGCATCATTCCCGCTGCGGGTTTTAATTTTCATTATCAAATCCGCACCCGCATATAAAAATAAATTACCAAACCCGCATTGGTATCCAACGAATTTTTTACGGGTTTTTAAAATATCATATAAAAATAAATTTCTCGTTATAAAATTTTCTCCATCTATAATATAACAACCAAATTAAACATAATATTAAATTATCTATAATTTTTTCACATGTCAGTGGAGTTTGGTTTGAAGTTAATATGAAGTCGTAAAAATTAAACATAATACTAAATCAAAAGCAATTCAAAAAAAAATGATAAAGTTGACTAAAAAGATTAACAACAGATTAAACCAATACAAGACCGAAAGTAATTCAAAAAAATGATAAAGTTAACTACAGAATATGAGTCATTTTATATGAGTGAATTTTCTTTACCCTAAAAAATATAAAATAAAAAATAAAAAATTTAAGTTTTCGAGTAGCGGATACCCGCGAATTTTGCTTAATTACCAAACCCGCAGTGGGTTTTGTTTTACCCACACCAAATCCGCTTAAATATTTTCCAAATCCTACCCATTGCGGGCGGATTTTTGCGGATTGCTTTCAAGGATTCCTGATTCTTTTCATTGAAAAAAAGAAAAGAAGAAGAAGAAGATAAAAGTCCAATTTTGTTACATCCCAAAAGGTCAAAAAGCCAACACCTCGAGATCATCTTCACTACAGTCACCATTGCCCCCATCTCCTGCAGACTGACATGGCTCCAACTTGTGATCATCAACTTTGATGATCAAATTCTTATATATGATCACGGCTTAGCAAATCACATGGCTCACATTTAGATATTTACATTTCAAATGTAACATTTCATGTTATAAGTATTATGTTTCCACATTGATATATGTAACCTAACCGCATATGGCTTGAGCATGTGTAAAAAGGTATCTATTCTTTTGAAGAAGAAAAAAAGGTGACTCAAAAAGGAATATCTTAATCTAGAAGTTGATAATATGACATAAGAAAAAGCATAATTGATTCATGGAACAATCCCATCCAATGTTATCTTTCTGATTTTTGGTAAAGCATGCACCATACCAGAACCTAAGAGACCTTCAATGGCCTCTGCAAGCTATAGAATCCGAAAGCCTGAACCTACACGACATTTTTTTTTCTGAAATCGTTAGAAACTCCGCCACCAAATTATCCTTTCCGGGCTAAAACAAAGTAAGTAAAATTCCCGGCTGTCTCAGGTCTTATAAGAAATGCACTCCTGGATTCGAACCCAAAACCTGAAGGCCAGATCCTGAACTCTACACCACCAAACCACGTCCCTTGGGGGACTAAACCTACACAACATGTTTATGCTTAAAGCATTCAAGTGACAAGTTTCGCATTCAAATTATCACCAGAATCCAATTGTTTGGAAATTCAGGTGCATCTCCACAACAGGATCATGGCTTTGAAGAACCAACATGGAGCAACTTACAATCCTGAGAAAACTCAATCTCTATAATCATCAATGGCATCCATATTAGAGTAGAACTTGGAGGACAACTGGGTTACTACATTGACGTTCTTGCTTGCTCTATCAAGAACCTGACAGAAACTCTTAGTCTCATTCATCAACTCATAATTCCAGGAATCCAGAGCCTCTGCCATGTGCAGCATTGCTCTCAGTTCCTGCAGACAGCATGTAGGATTATCAGCACACCTGGGATCCCGTCTCGGATTCTTGCAAGCCTATTCTAATAGCTGGGTTTGACTTACCGCGAGACCTTCTATCAGATGACGACTTCCGAGAAGTACTGCACCGAAGGTATCATGACCTCCACAACCTTGCTGTTGAACTGCAAGTCCCCACAGAAGACAATCCAGAAGAACCAGATCCCGGCAATGAATCTGATGGCAAAGTCAGAACCAACTTTTGGTGGGATTGTCAAGTGTCTGGAAACAGTCTTGCATATTGCATGGATTTGTAGAAGGCATAAGATAGTCAGAGCACAGGAAGTAATTGAAGTACCCATTTAAAATTGATACCTGAGCTTATGGAATAAATGGAATTTCTTCATTTATTTTTTTCTTTTCAAGAAGTGCTTTTTTGCTTCCTTATAGCAAAGTGCATCATTTCAGAACAATGTATCATCCTTTAATCTGAACAAATTTATCCCAATTTTATAGCAAATTAACTCAACTAATACAAAAATAAAATAGCTGCAGAGCTGCATCCATCTGCTGCATTTGTTTGTGTGAAAATGCATAAAATCAGTGGTATGTTGATGATTCTAATGATGCAAAAATGCCAAAAGCTAAATCTTAAAAGTCTTTGTCCTACTTTATGTCAAATCAGTAAATAACCATGGGATATATGTGGGATCAAAATATATCATATGATTAGACACATTATTAGCCTATTGTTAAAATAGAATTAGATTCCGCAATTACTGAAAATTGAAACCAGATGCTGGGATAAGGAAGAATAATGAAAGTGGAAAAGTTTACATATAACATCAGATGTAAAAGAAACAAAGCTAATAACAGGACAAAGTCATGATTTCTGGTCATCTAAAACATCTCAACATACAAAGGAAAACACCAAACTAATGATAAATTATTACACTTCACTATTAGTATTAGTCTGCATTCTAAAATCTGAAGTCACCTGTGTCTTCCTTTGAACCACTTGGAATATGAGCTCAGAAAAAAGCCCTACTCCCATAAAACACACGGGATCCGGTGCTCTTCGGTGTCTGTAATTTCTGATCAGAGCTTGAATTCCCTGAACTGGTTGGTCCACTATCGATGTCCAAAGGCAGCTTCATCTTGGCCAATGACTCGGTAAAGCTTTTCATATACATGTTTACTATATCTTGCTGTGCCACTTTCTGTTCAGGCTCAATGTTGACAGTGATAACAGGCTTAGTAATTGTGTCACTTGGCACTCCACCAGAGGAATCACTCTCTCCATCTCCAACGTCAACCTTTTTCTCTTTCAAGGCAGATAATTGTTCCTGATTCTGTGGCTTCGAAACTGCCGGAGCATCATAGGAGTCAGAGCTAGCAGCAGCTGAAGGGGAAGAGACCCTGTTAGTTGACACACTGCTTGGAGGAGACTCTAACTTTGGAAGCGAAACAGACTCGACTGTAGCAGTCGAGAAGCTTTCCAGAACACGAGCTCCAATCTCCGAACTAACTTGATTTCGGGCATCAGAAGAGACCAAGCTCTCGGAGGTTTCAGAGTCCATGTTGGAACATGGGATCCCAAAATACTCTGAAACCATCATCTGGTTCTCATTCACAATCTTCGGATCAGGGAACTCAATCCTATCAAGGGACTCAGATATTTCTGATTCTTGTGCAGTGTCACCAGCAGCCAAAGGTTTAGGCACTGCAGGAATTGCCATTACATCAGGTGAAGCTCCAGCATATGCAAGTGACAACTGAACAAAACCTGCTGGAGAATGGAAGAGATCAGTTGACGAGAGAGAGAACTCTTTCTCCAACTTCCCATTCTTGACGAGTACTTCAGACAAAGGCACCAAAGTGAACCCCAGCAACTGGTCCTCAAGATAATTCTTCACCCTACTCATCATAAATATTTCACATTTGAGGGAAGATTCAACAGTCTTAACATTGAGCTTAAGATTTTCATTGAACACAGGATTCCTCCCACCACCATTGATGATTTTGGTGGGAACTCTGTTTTCAGGATCACTAGTGAGGCAAAGCTTAGCATAAACATCTTGCTTTTGGTAAATGCAGATGTTATGAATGTCCCTAGCTTGATGTATGTAAACTTCAAGAACACCAATGAAGTTCCCTAAGTTTGACACAACAGCTTCTTTTCTGTTGGCTTCCGTTCCCTTTGTTAAGCCAACAGTGCAAGCAAAGAAGTCAGATCTCTGCCTCTCAGGCTCAGCAATAACAGAGGACTTGAATGGTGAGACAACAGATTGTGGGGAATCCATGGGAACACCAGAAATTGAACCTGGAAAAGCACAAAAAGGTAAATTGAAGGATCAGGTTAACCTAAACGAAATTCCAAACTAGAAAACAGAAATCTGTATCCCTTTAAGCCAATCCAAAGACTGAAAAGCTAGGAAAATCAAGCAAATTGAAGACACATCAGATAGATATTTGGAACAAAATTTCTAGACCAAGAAAAAACTGAGAGAACTTAAAAGCCCTACTTTTTTGGTAAAACCCTTGAAGCACAGACCTAAAAATCAAGCCAAATTCTGAAATGTTAAGCTTAGGACCCATAAACCAGCAATGCCTCCAAGCCCATGCCAAAGCTGAAGCAAAGACTAAATCTGAACATGCATAAGCTATCTTTACAAAAGAAAAACCAGCAAAAGGAAACTTTAAAATCCAGAGCTGAAAGCAGTACCAAATCTAAAGTGAGCGTGAGCTGAAATTCACAAACCCACAAAAGAAAATGCCTCCAAAATGAAACCTTTCACATCAACTACTTCAAAACTCCGGCTTACAAAAAAAAGACTCATAAAAAACTTCTCAAAACCCTAAAACTGAAACTTTTTTGGTTCTAATGAACTACTCCAAAACCCAAAACGCCACAAAACTTAAGCGAACAAAGACCCAGAAGTGAACAGATATAAATCAAGCAAAGCAACCATCTTTTTTTTTTTATATATACACAGAAACCGGAATCCAAGGAAGCCAAAAAACACAGAAACCCAAATCATGTAAAACATAAACAAATAAAGTGATCATCACAAAAAACAAAAAGCAAAGCATACTCTAAATTTGTTCTTTTATCACATGTCTTTTGCCACCAAAATCAAAAGAACTGCTAACCGTTTGGTATGATCAAAGATCCAGCAGCAACCCAGATCACTAAACGAGGTTACTCATCGAGCTGTGAACTGAAAGAAACAGAATTTTGTCAGAATAAAATCGCACAACAAGCACTGACCATTCAGTTGTCTTGTCGAAGAGAGAGAGAGAGATTTAATAGTGCTGTACGATTAGGCAAGATATATATAAAGATAATTTTTGTGGGTAATTTTTTTTTTTTTTTTTTTTTGGTTGCTCTTTGTTGGGATTAGAGACCAAAAGCGTTTAATCTTCTTGGACTCTGCAAATTGTCGCCCCACGCCTCTGTATCTGTGGACCAATGGGAATACAATTGAGTGCGTTTTGTAAGTGGGACACAGATTTGAAAGAACAGAAATGTCCACAGTTGCTGCTACAACTTTCAACTGTTTTAAAACAGGTACTAATATAGTTAGGACATTTCTTGTGATATTTTTTTAATGATATTTTTATTTTTAGAATTTATATATTTTGAAGAGATATTAGAATGTATAATTATTTGAATTATGAACGTCATTAAAATGTTATAAAAAATATTCCCTTTGTGAGATTGTGTACATATTTAAATTATAATCTTTTATTTGAAATGAATAATATGATTATTGAATCACTGCAATACTTGTGACTTTGGACCTTGAA
Source organism: Zanthoxylum bungeanum (assembly GCA_019454045.1). Lineage (NCBI taxonomy): Eukaryota > Viridiplantae > Streptophyta > Magnoliopsida > Sapindales > Rutaceae > Zanthoxylum > Zanthoxylum bungeanum. The sequence continues at coordinate 183,317 of SKCR01015491.1, forward strand.
CTTGTGTTTAAGGTCATAGGTAAGTCTGTTAACGGGTTGGGTCAGGTCGGATTTTTTTAAATTTTATGAGACCCGATCGGTTTGGGTCACGGGAAGTTCGGGTCACGCGAAGGTGGAATCCGATAGGATTCGGGTCGGCTCTAGTCGTCGGGTCCGTATAATATTTTTTTTAATGAATTAATTATTTTGAAATACAAATATTTGTTATTTTATGTCTAAAAAATTATCATAAATATAAAGTTTTAATACAACAAAAATAATAAACAAATGAAATAAAAGTAAAAACTTTAAAAATAATAATAAATTTTTTAGAAAAATAATAAAAATACTATAGGGTCGGGTCGGGTTTTAGTATCAAACTCGTTTCCCAACCCGACAATTTCAGGTCGGGTTGAAAATTTACAAATTTTTTTGGACCCGCGCGGGTCGGGTTGGGTCGCGGGTTGACCCGACCCTATGAATACCCCTAGTCACAGGTTCGAGTCCTGTGTAGCACTCTGTAAGGGTTTGTTATATTATCGGTTTATCCACATATTTATACTGGAGTTCAATAATCTCGGTATAAATGAAGTGAGGTTTCTCTTACATTCCAAAAAAAGGATAAGAGAATTTATATGTATACAAAAATATAATTATCTTATCGTGTTTCAATAGTGACGGTAACGGAAAAATTTCTGATAGTTCTAACGTGTATATATATATATATCGTGTGATATTTGGATGTGTTTGATATTGAAGTCATATTGTTTCTAACCTAGAACATTTGTATATAATAAAAGAATGGTTCTATATAATGAATTAAAAAAAATTAACAACCCATGTGTATATGAGAATATAATTTATTTCTCTTCAAGAGTACACCCTCTTTTGGATCATATTTATAAACTTGGTTTCAAATATTTACTTAATTATGTTGTTGATATTAGTTTGACATGTGGTGATATGATAAATTTGTGTTTGGGTTTTGTTGATGGTGTTTTCAGGACCTATGTTATTTAAGGAGTACGGCAGGGGTAAAAAGGGTAATTCCCTTCTCGGTCGAAATCATTAATGCCGACCCGAGCATATGAGTGTTATAAATCCAACAGGTAGAGACCGAACACTTGATGATAGGTGACCGACCACTTTGGTTCGGATGACCGAGCATTATCAGATCGATAGCAGCATTCTCAGCTCAAAGGACCATCATGACCGACCTCATGAAGACCGAGCATATGGCGAGACGTGCTCCAGAAGATAAGACATCCTATTTTTACGGACAAGATAATAAGTTATCCTACTTTCATGGGGTAAACTAGTAAGTCAATGTCCTAGTAGGATCAAGGAAGTGAAGGTAGTTTTTGACTAGGAATCCTTATGGGAAAGGGAAATTGTTTCAACTAGGAAATTCTTGTAGGAGAATGAATCTGATTTCTACACTATTATAAATAGGAGGGTAGAGTGTGCGTAAGGGGCATCAGGATCAGAATGAATATCAATATCATTACCATCAGACTTGTAAACACAAGAGATATCAGAGAAGCATATCTCAGTAATAAAGTATCGTCCGTTCTGTGCCCGTGGACGTAGGTTAGATCTGATCCGCCGAACCACGTTAAATCTCCTTGTTGATTGATGTATTTATCTGTCTTTTGCTAAATTTGCTTTTGGTTCCCCCTTAACAGAACAAATTCACTATTGATGGAGGATTGTCTCGGGAGTAATATTCCTATATTGCCCTGAGACCGAAATCAGCCGTCAACAGTTGGCGCTGTCTGTGGGGAATCCAACAAAAAATGGCTCGCGTATTAAGACGATGGCAGAAGGTGGAAATCACCAGTCATTGGGGAGTTCAACAACAAAATGGATGGAGAAAATAGAGGAAAAATATGAGGAAAGATATGGAGAAACATCAAGCCCTGATAAAATCCATGATGGACAACAAGAACATATTCCAGGAAAGAGCTCTGAACCGTCGCAGAGCTGAGTTTGACAGGCGCAAAGTGGAGAGGGATGAGAGAATTAACGTAATTATTCAGGTCCGAAAACTGGAGAGAGAGGAACAAGAAGAAGAAGAAGCCACCGGAAGGTGAAGTTAAGACTAAGCGCAAGATGAAGACTGCTTCTCAGCTTCAGATTCTTGAAAATACTTATGCAGTTGAAGCTTATCCGTCCAAAGTGGTGAGGGCGGAATTATCGGTGAAATTAGGGTTATCGGACTGGCAGCTGCAGATGTGGTTCTGTCATCAGCATTTGAAGGACTGGAAGGCGCCAAGTGTGAAGCAGCAGGCGGACTGAAGGTTCTGGTCAGGCTCCTCCAGAAACCGACCGACTTGAAAGCCGTATTCAATATTTTGGGGATATACTCGATGCGAAGGAATGATCTGGGATCAGGAAATGCACTAAACCCGTGGCCCGCCAATCACATGTGCTACCATAAAAATCCCGGGCATAAGTGATCTGACCCGACTCACTTCATTTTTTAGGATCACGACTACATTAAGGGATGAAGTGTATGAGGGAGCGCGTGAACCCTTCGTGGTAGGATCAAACTACCGAAGCTGGAACATAACTACCCTATGACTTGCATTCATATGAGATATTTTGAGATAGTAATCACGAGGAGGGAGTGCCCCCGAAAGATGGCCGGTCTGGCCAGCTGGGGAAATGCGGCTGCAGGGAGTGTGTTCCCACACGTTTTGCCTGCCCAATTGGATCCGTGAGAAGCATAACACGGGGAGAGATGATACCCCTGTAGCGTTTGCTTGCTCCAGTGTTACCGAACATAAGGAGGAATATGCCCTTAATGTCTCGGACACTCTTTGATCCATATTTATTTGATCATTCGGATCCGTGAGAAGCATAGCACGGGGAGGGATGATACCCTCGTGGCGTTTGTTTGCTCCAGTGTTACTGAACATAAGGAGGAATATGCCTTTAATGTCTCGGACACTCTTTGATCCCTATTTCTTTGATCATTTGGATCCGTGAGAAGCATAGCACGGGGATGGATGATACCCCCGTAGCATTTGCTTACTCCAGTGTTACCGAACATAAGGAGGAATATGCCCTTAATGTCTCGGACACTCTTTGATCCCTATTTCTTTGATCATTCGGATCCGTGAGAAGCATATCACGGGGAAAGATGATACCCTCGTGGCGTTTGCTTGCTCCAGTGTTACCGAACATAAGGAGGAATATGCCCTTAATGTCTCAGACTCTCTTTGATCCATATTTCTTTGATCTTCAGATCCGTGAGAAGCATAGCACGGGGAGAGATGATACCCCTGTAGCGTTTGCTTGCTCCAGTGTTACCGAACATAAGGAGGAATATGCTCTTAATGTCTCAGACACTCTTTGATCCCTATTTCTTTGATCATTCAGATCCGTGAGAAGCATAGCACGGGGATGGATGATACCCCTGTAGCGTTTGCTTGCTCCAGTGTTACCGAACATAAGGAGGAATATGCCCTTAATGTCTCAGACACTCTTTGATCCCTATTTCTTTGATCATTTGGATCCGTGAGAAGCATAGCACGGGGAGGGATGATACCCCCGTAGCGTTTGCTTGCTCCAGTTTTACCGAACATAAGGAGGAATATGCCCTTAATGTCTCGGACACTCTTTGATCCCTATTTCTTTGATCATTCGGATCCGAGAGAAGTATAGCACGTGGATGGATTGTGCCCTCGTAGCGTATGCTTGCTCTAGCGTTGTAAGGAGGAGCTCTCAAACATTACGCAGGCTCTATTGTGACCTGAAGTATAGAGGATGTGCCCTTACCATTCTAAACGCTCTTTGATCCAAATCCTGGTTCGCCGGGACTCTGAATTGAAAGATTCAAAATTGTGTTTTGGAGACATCGGACATGACGCTGTTTTGAGGCATTCGTGTTGTTGTTTATACTTGCGAAACGTTTTGCTCTGGGATAAGTGCTAGGTCACCCCCGCCTTTTAATTTTATTTTCCAAAGTTTTGTTTTTGTTTTTCGCTGGTCTGACAAGGGGACGCCCGTGCCAGATTCGGTAGGGCTTCAAAATGTTGATTCACTTCCCTTCTGAATAAGTCCCAAGTAGACCCGGCCAAGGTTCCGGTTCAGAACCGGAACCGAACCGGTTGGAACCAGAAGGTTCCGGTTCCAACCGGTTCCGGTTCCAGTTCTGGAACCGAACCGGAAGGGGACCGGTTCGGTTGGGGTTCCACCCCAACTCGAACCGGTCCGAACCGGTGGAACCGTACGGTTCCACCGGTTCAGACGGTTCCAACAGGAACCCTACATCCCCAACGGCTAGTAGCCGTTGGGGGGGGCAGGGAGCCGTTTGGCTCCCTGCCCAAATAAAAAAAAATTAAAATTATATTTATTATATAAAATATAAATTACTAATGTACCCCTAATAACGGTAATAAAACGGTTATATTTATGGGCATTTTTGGTATCAAAAAAATTCTAAAATTCTATAAATATGATTCATTTTTCATAATTTCATCACACCAAATTCTCAACTCTCTCATATTCTATAATTCTCTTATTCTCAATCTTACTTCAATACAATTCTCTTATAATCTTATATTCTTATTCTCAATCTTAATTCATTTAGTTGTTAATTTGTTATCATTCGCATCGCAATTATTCAATTTTCTTATTTTTCTTCCTAATTTCTCAAACGAAAAATGGCAAGCTCATCTGAGAACATAATGTCAAATATGCCAACCCAAGAGAGCGGCCCTAGTGTCAGTGCACAATCACGGAGAAGAGAAGTTAAGGCTCGGTCCTCGGATATTTTCAAAATTCATTTTACTTTGGAACGCATAGAAGATGGTTCACAACGAGCAATTTGCAACTATTGTGGGGTTATCTATAAATTTTCTAGTGGATACGGCAATATGATCAAGCACATGGAAAAACATCATTCGGTTGAATTTGGCATTGATACGACGCAGACTCAAATGACCAGGTACGCATCAGCTAGTTGAGGTACGAGTAGTGTAGATTTATTTAAATATTCTGATGCAAAAAATAGAGAAGAATTTGCGAAATTAACTTGTATGACACATATTTCTTTAAGCTTTGGTGAAAAACTTCATTTTACTAATTACGTGCATAATGCTTTAAACCCTGCTGCATGTAGAATGACTCGAAACACAACAAAATGTCATATTTTCAAATTATATAAAGATGGTAAAATTATTTTAAATGAAATATTTAAAGAGATGAAAGGTCGTATTTCTATATGTTCTGATATTTGGAGTGACCATTGGCAAACACACTCATACATGGGTGTGAGTTGTCATTGGATTGATGCATCATTTACCATGCAAAAAAGACTTATTGCATTTAGAGTTTTTGATGACCCACATACTGCACATAATATTTATAAAATGATGAAGGTAATTTTTTATGAATATGGTTTAGTAGAAAAAATTTTAACAATTGGATTTGATAATGCATCTGCAAATACTGCATCCATTCATGATTTAAAATCCTTATGTGAACCAAATTTAGGGGGTCGATTTTTTCATATTCGTTGTACATGTCATGTCCTTAACATATGTGTGCAAGACGGACTAAAATTATTCACCTTTCCTTGATCCAATTAAAACGGCACTTAACTGTATTTGGTCATATTCTCAAGTTAGGAGAGAATGGACCAAGTTTTGTAAAATAAATGGTATTAAACCGATTAAATTTTCAAGAGATGTTCCAACACGTTGGAATTCTACTTATTTTCTTTTATGTCAAGCATTTCAATACAAAGATGCATTATGTAGTTTTTTTTTCTCAACATGTTCAAAATAGCACACTTTATCCTAGTCAATGGGATATTTGTGAAATTGTTTTAGATATTTTAAGAGTTTTTAATGATGCTACTTTAGTTTTTAGCGGTGTTTATTATCCTACAGCACATTTATTTCTTCTTGAGAGTTTGAATATTGTTGGCACTCTCGATGAACATGTTGACAGTGACGACTGTAGGCATTGCATTTTTGCATATTAGCCCGATGATGAGTCTCGTATGGAGACACTACCTCTTTAGTTGTGAAAGCCGGGGGAAACGGACGTTGGAAGGGTAAAGTTGGAAATTAGCATTTTTGTCAGAGTTAACTCGCGTGTTTCGCTTCGGGTTCGCTTGTTGGACCTTTGTTTTAAAACACACCAAACCCATTATATCACATCCAAAAATAATTAAAACATTTAAAACACATCTCACAAATTAAATAATTAAAACATTTAAAATACATGTCACAAATTAAATTAAAACCAATTAAATTAAACTTAAATTAAATTAAATTAAATCACATTCTTAAACTAAATAAATCCAATTAAATTAAAACACATATCACAAATAAATTCCTTTCCCAAATTAAAAGATTCAAATTAAAATTCCATAAATAATATTCCTAAAATACATAAATCACATTCCTAATTTAATTAAATCACCTACCAATTTAAATAAATCATATCATTAACTAAAAAGAAAAAATCAAATCACTTCCCTTAAATTAAAAGATTTTCCCTATCACATAATAAATTAAAAGATATCCCCAATTAATACACAAATCATATTCCTTCTCCAACAAGGTAACCTCCTCCCTTGGCCTATAAAAATAACCCTTCTCCACACAAACCAAAACCTGGTTGGCTGGCACTGTCTCTCACAAAAAATCACAAAACACGTCCATAAGCCCCGCAGCCACGCCTTCACTCAAACTGCCACGAACCAAACGCACTAGCACTCCAAGCCTTAGCGCCACTGCCCCCTCACTTCACATTCATCACGTCCACAGCAGCTCACGCCACAGCCCCTGCCTTCATTCAAAAGAGACGCATGAATAGCAGCACATAGAGCGACACACTGATCAGCCCCCTCAAGACCCCCCTCATCACAGCCCACTTCGTTAGCCAAACTACCCCTAACCTAAACAAAACAGAACCCTTTTTACGCCACCCAGCCCACTCACAAACTAGTCACACGCCACCTAGCCCACTCACAAATCTGCCACCACGCCACTGTCACCCAAATACACGTCAAAACTGTCCTAAACTACCTCATAAATCTGCCTAAAAACTGCCGCACCTCGGACCCAAAACTGCCGTATATTGGACCTTAAACTGCACGCCCATTCCCTCAATCGAATAGACTTCGTTAGCCAAACTACCCCGAAACTCCCCAAAACAGTCCCCGAAATCACCCAAAACAGTCCACTAAACGACCAAAACAGTAGCCTAAAAACAGCAGCGAAACGGAGTAAAAATAGCAGCCTGAACAGCAAAACATCGAGGAAAGACGTTGAGTTGGTGAACCGAAAGAGTTGCAGATCATTCACCATTCCAACGGACGTGTAACGCCCTTTCGTGAGACGACAAAAGAGGTTAGACCTGATGGCACCTTTTTTATTTTCTTCTTTATTTTTGTTTTATTTATTTTGATATATCATTGCATGAGAGTCGTTTGAGGCATGATGTGATTGTTGGATGAACGGGATATGTGTTCCCTTTTGTGGTATATTGGATGGAAACCCGGACGTAAATTCCATAGCCGATTCTGAATGGACGGTAGTATGGTCTGCACTCGGGATACAATGCCACGTACCACTTAAGATACACGTATCTCGTCTCATCCAAATTTGTATTTGAGCATGTTATAGTTTATAGGTTGTTTAGTTATTATTTAAAGCATGATTTAATTTAGTTTTGTTATTTAATTTCAAAGTATGATTATGTTATCTTTATGCATGTTATTATTTTGATTGGTTTATGTTCATGTTTGAATAGTGATTCGTTTATTTTGATTTAATGGTTCAATATGCTCATTGTGTGATATCGTGTTTGCCATTCAAAGACTTACTTTCAAGCATGCAAACTTAGAATATGATTTATTTAGCGAATGCATGTTGGATCTAAATACCCTTGAGCATGAATGTTGAATAGATTCGGTTAATTTATTGCACAAATCATATCATCCCAAGTGACATAAGTAAGGGACCATTCCGATCCCAACAGTTTGAGGTATTCCCTTGCGAGGGGTGAGTGCGGCCTTAAATCTTTGTCCCGGTTCACACCGGGTGGCGACTCCATGTTATTTCGTACTTCCCAACTAGGCCACGAGCCTAGAACAGCGTCGCCCAGGTTCTGTTGTCTACAACGACCCTAATGATATTGTTTTGCTCGAAGCCATTACTGCTATGAAGGTAAAATGGTTGAATTATTTTAGAGAAATTCTTTTACTTTATCTTATTGCTGCTGTTTTTGATCCTAGATTTAAATTAGAAGGTTTGAATGGTGGTTTATAAGCTTACTATGGTTATTTAGGAATATTAGATGATGTTGATATTACGAGCATAATGACGAAATTAAAAAGTGATTTGATTATTTTATTTAATGATTATATTGTAAGATATAACTTAGGAACATTAGGTCAATCTAGTAGTAGCGAACCGATAATTCAAACAAGACTTAGCGTAGGGGATCATTGGTTATTGCAACGAAATAAAAAATCTAAGGATACGACAACAACTAATAACCCTGAATTAGATAATTATTTATCTACAATAATAAAAAATCTATGAAAGTTTATGCAGTAAAAATTTTAAAATCCTTGAATGGTGGAACCGGCATCAAAATATATATCATGTTTTATCTATTATTGCTAAAGAGATCTTGGCAGCACCTATTTCCACTGTTGCGGTTGAGCAAGCCTTCAGCTTGGAGGTAATGTATTGGAAGCTAGGCGATCTTCATTACATCCAAGCACTCTAGAAGCAACAGCTTGTGTGGATGATTGGACTCGAGCTGATCTGAGACAACAAGAAGATGCCCCCGATGATTTTGAAGATTTGTTCGATAATGCTTCTGCATCAAGTGCAAGCGGAACCGGAGCCGAATGATCAACTGATAATGATGATTGATAATTGTAAAATTATAATTTACAAAGGGGATATGTCTAAAACTTGTAATGGAACTACGTGAGCTTTGATTTCTCTCACCCTTGGAGGATACGTAGACAACTTAAATTTTTAAAAATTTAAGCTCAACCTCTTCAATGTAATAATTTTTTTTTATTTATAAAATTAATCTCATTTATTTTAATTATTTTTCAAAAAAATAAAATAAAATTCTGTGAACCGAACCGAATCGGAACCGAACCGTTCGGTTCCGGTTCGGTTCGGTGTTTCGGTTCCACTTAAGTGTGGAATCGGAAACCGGCTGGTTCGATTCGGCTCTGAACCGGAACCGAACCGCCGGCCGGGTCTAGTCCCAAGGATTAATCGGCTCGGGGCTGGATTCGTTCCGCCGAGGCCACTTGGTTAATAGGCTCGGGGCTGGATTCGTTCCGCCGAGGCCACTTGTTTCTTTCGGGCTCGGGTCTGCTCTTGTACCGCCGAGATCGATGTTTCTTTCCAGCTCGGGTCTGCTCTTTTACCGCCGAGACCGATGTTTCTTTCCGGCTCGGGTCTGCTCTTATACCGCCGAGACTAGACCGGGCCGGCGGTTCGGTTCGGTTCTGAACCGGAACCGAACCGTCCGGTTCCGGTTCCACTTTGTGTGGAACCGGAACCGAACTGGTTAATTCCGGTTCCGGTTTCGGTTCCATTCGGTTTTTTTTTTTTTTTTATAAAACTCAAATTACAAATAATTATATTAAATTATTATTTTTGAAAATAATTACAAATAAAATTACATAATTACAAATAAAATTATATAAATTACAAATTAAGTTAAATTACATTACATAATTACACTAAATTACAAATAAAAATCTTAATTAAAAAATTAAAAAAATATATTATTATATATATACAAACCGGTTCCAACCGGAACCGTACGGTTCCGGTTGGAACCGTTGGAACCGAACGGTTCCAACCGGTTCGGCTAGGGGAGGAACCCTAACCAAACCGGTTAGGTTCCGGTTCGGTTCCGGAACCGGAACCGGAACCGGAACCGGTTGGAACCGGAACCGTCCGGTTCCAACCGGTTCGGTTCCGGTTCCGAACCGGAACCTTGGCCGGGTCTAGCCGAGACCGATGTTCTTTCCGGTTCGGGTATGCTCTTGTACTGCCGAGACCGATGTTTTTTCTTTCCGGCTCGGGTCTGCTCTTGTACCGCCGAGACCGATGTTTCTTTCCAGCTCGGGTCTGCTCTTGTACCGCCGATACCGATGTTTCTTTCCGGCTCAGGGCTGGATTTCGTTCCGCCAAGGCCACTTGTTTATTAAGCTCAGGGTCGGGTTACGTCCCACCGAGTCGGTTTCTTTGGACTGGGGATGTAACATTCCCCCAGAGCCAAGTCTTTCTTTCAGCTCGGGGTTGGGTTACGTCCCACCGAGTCGGCTTCTTTAGACTGGGGATGTAACATTCCCCCAAAGTCTTTCTTTCAGCTCGGGGTCGGGTTACGTCCCACCGAGTCGGCTTCTTTGGACTGAGGATGTAATATTCCCCCAGAGCCAAGTCTTTCTTTCAGCTCGGGGTCGGGTTACGTCCCACCGAGTCGGCTTCTTTGGACTGAGGATGTAATATTCCCCCAGAGCCAAGTCTTTCTTCAACTCGGGGTCGAGATACGTCCCACCGAGAGAATTATCATCGGCATGGGATCAGAGCATCTCCCTCATGGTCGACCCTCTATTAGTCTGGGGAGGTGACATTCCCCCAGAGCCAAATGTTCTTCTCAGCTCGGGGTCGGGTTACGTCACACCGAGTCGATCGTCATCAGCATAAGGGCAAAGCATTTTCTCCACGGGTAGATATCAGGATCCTCGTTGACTGAGCACATGAAGATGGCAGGAAGGACCAGATTTGCAGCCAAGGTATTTTTCTCTGCGGTTTCTGGAGTGACCACCGACGGATTCATCGGCACGCCATCTTTTTTTTATAGTTCCCGGCATCAACTCACAAACTCGTTGTTACCGAGAACTAGGGGACAAATGTTGATGGTGTTTTCAGGACCTATGTTATTTAAGGAGTACGGCAGTGGTAAAAAGGGTAATTCCCTTCTCGGTCGAAATCATTAATGCCGACCCGACCATTCGATATTGCATACGCCAACGGTAAGGGGCCGAGCACTTGGTGATCAGTGACCGACCACTTAAGATCGGATGACCGGGCATTATCAGATCGATATCAGCATTCTCAGTTCAGAGGACCATTGTGACCGACCTCATAGAGACCGACCAGATAACGAGATATGCTCCAGATGATAAGTTATCCTATTCTTATGGGATAAAGGAGATAAGTTATCATATTCTTATGAGATAAGTTATCATATTCTTATGAGATAAGGAGATAAGTTATCATACTTTCATAGGGAAAAGTTGATGAGTCAGTATCCTAATAGGATATGGGAAATGAAGGTAGTTTTCAACTAGGAATCCTTATGGGAAAATGAATCTGATTTCTTCACTATTATAAATAGAATGGGAAAGTGTAAGTAAGTGGCATTAAAATCAAAATCAAGATCAGAATCAATATCAAGATCATTGCGATCAGACTTGTAAACGCAAAGAGATAGCAGAGAAACATATCTCGGTAATAAAAGTATTATTCGGTTTGTGTCCGTGGACGTAGGTTGGATCTGATCCGCCGAACCACGTTAAATCTCCTTGTTGATTGGCGTATTTATCTGTTTTTTACTAAATTTGCTTCTGGTTCCCCCTTAACCGAACAAATTCACTATTGAGGAAGGATCGTCTCGGGAGTAATATTCTCATATTGCCCTGAGACTAAAATCAGCCGTCAACAGGTTTAATTACAGTTTTTAAGTATTTGGTTAATAATGAGAAATTATGATTATTAATCGTGATTTTTTTTTTCAAAAATCGAGTTTTGTAAAAGTTAAAAGTTTTAGAAATATTAGAAAAGCGCACCGTAATTATTTCTCGACATAAATTAAAATTTTACAATACCGTTTATGAATCATCATTTATTCACTATATTTTCTAATCACAACACCAAAGACATGTTTCTCTCTAATTCATTTTTGGGAATTCAATCACTTTTGAGAATAATAGTAATAACTAACTTCTTTAAAAAGGATTTAACGAGTGAGGCCAAGAATAAAAAAATTCCCTATGTTGATAATAATTGGTCTATGAATTTCCTAAAGACAATCATCATCCATCATAACACAATGGAAACCTGCTTGTTTACATACATTTTCAAGCAGCCATGCTTTACAAGTCTATTTACTAAAAATTGAAACTGAAATTGAAATTGAAATTGAAACAACTTTAGTAATATTCTGGCAAGTAATATTCTGGCAAGAATATTATTAAATCTACTGCAAATTTTTCTATTCGTTTAAGTTTAAATTTAGCAAGAATTTATAAATTATAATTCTTAAATTAATAATCACTTTAAAAGATAGAAAGATTTATATTTCAATATGTTAAAATTAAAATAATATTATATTAAAATATGTATTTTATACGTCTTTTTAACGTCATTTTCAACTTAACAAATTGCAATTTGGATGGGCCCAAATTGTCCTTTCTTACTTTTTATGTAATGAAATCTTCAAATGGATTCATCCATATACTTAATTATTATTATGTTTTTGGAGATTATTAATAATTGAGATGTGCAGATGAAATGAGTCAATCATTAGGTAGATTTTGATAATTCAACTTATTTTATAAACAAATAACAAATAATTAAACCTAAACCAACTAATATAATAACCCGGAAATTATAACCATAATAAAAATAATAGCAAGAAAACAAATACTATTTATAAAGAAATTATGAAGATATATTAGTGTATAGTCTTGGCTTATAAGATAAGACCCCAACAAAATCACAAAAATATAAAAAAAATTTCCTTAGAAATCTTTTTTAATAGATATAATCATATGCATTATGCATAAATGACTCAATTCCACAAATCCCAATATATATATATATAATTAATGGCCCCATCTTATTAAACAAAGTTTAGAACATTCTTGTTCCACTCATTGTCATTACTCATTAATTAATTATGGGTTAGTAGAATGATTAACATGCATTGTAGACATTGCACTCACCTCATAAAACTTGCATTCACACATACAATTAAGTCCCTAGCCTCCTATAACTTGTAATGCCTCTACAATCATACATCCCCAAGAATCCCATTTTGTCATTTCTCTCGTTTCTAATTTAATATCAATAACTTAAAAGAAGTTCTCAATGGTAAAGATTTTGGGCTTTAGTGGTTTACTCCCTCTCAAGTTTAAGGTTCGAATCTCACTAGATGTATTTCCTTGATGTCATACCCCATGGTGTAAAAAGTCAGCGACTTACCTTGATATGTGTTAGGAAAATTCTGAAGGTACGAATCACAGGTCCCTGGGATTAGTCGAGGTGCGCATAGGCTTGCCCGGACACTCATATCAAAATCAAAATGTTTAAAGACTAAGCTTTTGTAGAAATTTCACTAGAGCAATTTGATGATATGCTTAAAAAAAAGGGGGAAATTATTAACCATATACAAACATTATAAAAAATATATAAATCCTGAAATTTTATTCATTGATTCATCCAAACGATTGAAAAGTGTAACAAACATCAACCTATTATATAAAATATATATATATACTCAATGTTTAATATATTTTCCGGTCTACCACGAATTTATTATGCTTTTGATATATTCTTAATATTTGAATGGATCTGGGAATAAAAATTTAGGATATATTGATTAATAAATCTAGAAGAAAAAGAAGCATTAATTTGCTATCTTTGAAAACTCTAAAAAGCGTAGGCATCAAGAAGTTGCAGGAGAGGGCGAGATGAAATCAAAACCTGTTGAAAATTCTTATTCTTGTTAGTTATGGGCTGAGATGATAGGATTTTGGGCTAGCTTATCACAATCTAATGTTGTAAAAAATAAAATGAGGAACCCAAGCCCACCAATTCAGCTGCACAAATTTATGGAGGTGTGAGGAACTGGGTTTAATAATTTATGGAGTTGAAATTCAAAAATCGAATCGAATCGGGAAAAAAATTAAATTAAATTAAAATAATTTTTTAACTAAACAAATTTTACCAAACCAAATTAGTTGAATGATTTAATTTATTTAAATTTTTTAAGTCTAATATATTATGTTGTTATTTTATAATTATATTTGTTATATTATTTAATTTATTTGGTATTTAGTGATGGCTAATTTCATGAAATATTTATGGTTTTTTACTTTGGTTATGATTCTTTTTATTTTCCTACATCTTAAATAATTTAAATGATGATTATATCTTATAAAAAAATTTATTGGTGTAGTTATGATGATTAGAAGAGTTATATAGTGAAAAAAAGTTTAAGTAAATATTAGATTTAGTTGATATTACTAATTTTTAATTTTGTATCGTTATTATTAAAAATTAAAAAACAGAATTATACCGAACCAAACTGAATTATAATTTTTTTTAAAAAAATACCGAACAATTATTTTTTAAAAAATTAAATAATTATAGTTATAATTTTTTTTAAATAATTATACAGAATCAGATCGAACCGTGTCAATCCCTAGATACGAGAGAGTGAACTAAGAAAAAGAGCCGAGTAGAATTTCAAATAAATGTTATAACAAATACTAGAACCTATCAATCGAATTGTGTCAATCCCTAGATACGAGAGAGTGAACTAAGAAAAATGAGCCGAGTAGAATTTCAAATAAATGTTATAACAAATACTAGAACCTATCAATCGAACCGTGTCAATCCCTAGATATGAGAGAGTGAACTAAGAAAAAGGAGCCGAGTAGAATTTCAAATAAACGTTATAACAAATACTAGAACCTATGAATTTTATATTGATGAATAATAAATATCTTACTCTCAATTGTAATTGTAAGAGTAGAAGGATAATCTTCTTCATTTTTCTTAGTTTTAGAGGTTTATTATTATTAGGTAGAGTATTTCTTTGGTGCAATAGATGTATGGATGACGTGATATCATTAATAAATTAGTAAATGACATGTATGATTTAATACTCATATTTTTAATTATTTTTTAATATTTTAGCACACGTGATAATGAATTATTGGATTGTTATACGGATGACATGATAATTCCGTTGTATTGTAGATTTTCTCTATTCGGTAGATGTTTCTCATTAAATTTGAAATCACTTGGGCAAACCTTCGTTGGTGTATTGGTGCTTTTTTTTTTAGTCCCCAAGGGGTGTGGCTTGGTGGTGTAGGGTCCAAGATCTCACCTTGAGGTTCTGGGTTCAAATCCAGGGGGTGCACTTCT
Organism: Zanthoxylum bungeanum; assembly: GCA_019454045.1. NCBI lineage: Eukaryota > Viridiplantae > Streptophyta > Magnoliopsida > Sapindales > Rutaceae > Zanthoxylum > Zanthoxylum bungeanum. The sequence continues at coordinate 198,520 of SKCR01015491.1, forward strand.
TGTAAGAGTCTGGGACAGCCGGTGGTTTTACCTGCGCCACAGCCCAAAATGGGTGGTTTGGTGGCGGGATTTCCATCGTTTCCAAAAAAAAAAAAAGTATTGGTGCTTTTGGGGTTGGAGGGGTTTCTTCATTTATAGTGCTCAACCACAACTTGCTCAAAACGGTCAGCATATTTAGTCATGGAGACCAGATAAGTTAATTAATACATCTGTGTCATGCTCTATCTATTAATGAAGTTAAGGAAGGTGGAAGGTGAGTAAATGCTTGCTTGTGATGAGTATTAAAAAATGTATATTTAATAAAAAGAGAAATATATCATTTTATATTTATAATTTCATTAATCTTCTTAATTTAGTATATTTATTAAATAATAAATATATTTATATTTTATTGTGATTTTTATTTATCGTGTAGGTAAAATACTATTTCAGAAGCTTAATAGGAAAAATAGATATGATATCTGAATTCCAGGATTCAGAAAACCCAAAAAAAACGTGACAGATAGATTAAAATCAGACTTGAAAATCATTTACCGTGTTCAGTTTGGAATGCAGTTAACCCTATATATATATATATATATATATAATTAAAAAAAAAAGGAAAATGTCAATTGACCTTTCGGTGGATTGACAAATTCATTAAAAATTCACAACATGACAAACCAAAAGTGGTTTGTCATGTTGTGTAAATTGCATGCAATTTCATTGATAGATAAATAGAGGATACTCTACATCTCTTCAGGATAGCTTCCTTCAAATGAATCCGTTTTGAAAATTTGTGAAGGGATCCAGCTCTTGTTTGTTTTATTTTTATATTTTATTTTTCTTTTAGTAATAAAAATTATGTGTTTTTTTATTCAAATTATGAGTAGCTAATTTCTTTCTGCTGAGATAAAAGGTGAAGCTTTTAAAATGAAAATATAGATTAATCTCACTTATATTATAATATATAAATTGTAATCTAGTGATTAATACTTAATTTAAATCTGGATTAATTATTTACAAACTTTGTTACCGCCTACATGACTGGTTTTATTTATTTGGTATAATTGAGTACCTAACTGGACTTGTTATAGACAAAAGTTATCACCACATTTATGACTGATTTTATATGTTGACATAATTAATTCCTGAAATAAATTAATTGAGTAATAATGACAATTTATATATTATAAAAAGTGAGATTTCTAAATTTTAAATATTAAAAGTGAATCATCTGACCCCCAATATTTTATTTTATTGTTATAGTCCAATTTAAAATTCTCCAGTCACTTCAAACAAATCAAGTTTTTTTATTTTTACTCAAATTGTTATTTTATTTTACTAATATATTCTCTATGGATCGACCCCGGACTTACCGGGTTATTTTATTACTTCGGCACTCTTGTACTTGGGAGTAAATAACTACTTTTTAAGCGTGTCAAGTTTTTGCGCCGTTGTCGGGGAATGTAATTTAACATATTTGTTTATTTTTTATTTTATTTTCTTTTTATTTTGTATTTTATTTTGTTTGTATTTTCTATATCTCATTTTTTAACACTACATTTATATTTTTTTGTCATTTATTTTAACTTTTTTTCATTTCGTTCACTTGTTTATTATTATTTTTTCTTTTTATAAGTATTGCATTTGTATTTTTAAATTTTAACAAATAGTCTGCATTTAGGTTGCATGAGATATTGGTTTCGATCATCTAGCGGTAGATTAAATAAAGAGTCTCCATCACCTTCATCGTCAGTCAAAATGGCCGGAGAATCAAAATGAAAATCCATCTGCCAAAGTTGAAAATCCAGTTTATCAGGAAGAGAACAAGTCTCAGCATGACGATCTTAATCATCTTAGGACACTCAGACAATTCATGAGTCCCACTAGGACAGGATCACCATCTTGTATTATTTTTCCCCAAGATGCAGCACCTTTCAATTTTAAGCAAGGTGTCATCCAACTTTTACCCACATTATACGGTCTAGAATCAGAAAATCCTTATAAACACTTAAGGGAATTTGAAGATATATGTAACACTTGCATAGACCAATATTGCAGCATGGATATAATTCGATTAAAGTTTTTTCCATTTTCTTTAAAGGATAAAGCTAATATTTGGCTGCAGAACCTTATGTCAGGGTCCATCAGAACATGGGATGATTTGCAAGAATATTTTCTGAAAAAATTATTTCCCTCTCGCATGACAAACTCCTTTAAGAGGAGAATCACAACTTTCACACAAGAGTCAGGGGAAACACTTTACCAATATTGTGAGAGATTTAAAGAGATGTTGAATATTTATCCACATCACTGGTTTGAAACATGGAGGCTGGTTGCCTACTTCTACGAGGGTTTAACACCCCAAGATAGACAAGTAGTAGAAATGATGTGTAATTGTGAATTTAGGGATAAAAATCCCGAAGATGCACTAGATTACCTAGTTTGTGTATGATGTGTGTTGTGGGTATTGGATGAATGAGAGATGTGTCAACTCTCGCGGTATATCGGATGGAAACCCGGACATAAATTTCATAGCCGATTCCGAATAGACGGTAATATAATCTGTATTCGGGACACAACTCCACGTACCGCTTGAGTAAACGACACCCTCTTTTGTTTTGTGTTGCTTTTGTTTATTTTTCGTCACTTGAATTCTGTATGTTGTTTATTTATGCATGATTCAATCGAGCGCATGGGCTTAGTAAGTGGAATGAAAGATCCCTTATGGGGAGGGGTTAAAAACCTTTACCACGATGCTTTACCGCGCCGGTTGATGTGTTTCCGGATTGGATGTAAGATGTGTTCAATCGGGCATACTTGGTTTTGATATGATTGGCTCTATTTTTGTATGTATGATGCGATCGAGTGCATGGGCTTAGTGAGTTAGTCCAAAGGTCTTCTATCTGAGAGACGAAGAGCCTAAAAGGCCACCTTTGTGACACTACTTCGCCGCGCCGGACGAAGTGTGTTTGGGTTGAATGTACGTTCAATTGGGCATACGAAGTCCTACACTTTTGTTGTCTTTATTTCATGTGTTGTGATGTGACGCACATGGGCTTAGTATGTTGATCTAAAGGTCCTTTCTTTGAGAGATCAAGAGCCCCAAAAGGCCACCTTTACGGCAGTACTTCGCCGCGCCCCTTTATTTTGTCGTTTATGTATTGCGTCCCATTTCATGCATCAGGTCTGTTCCCATTCGAACGCGTTTACGAACGCAACTCGAACGCGCATGCATTTTGCCTTATCATGCATCAGGTCTCATTTCCGTTCGAATGCGTTCACGAATGCCATACGAACGTGAGCATTCTGTTTCATTTCCGTTCGAACGCGTTAACAAACGCCATACGAACGTGAGCATTCTGTTTCATTTCCGTTCGAACGCGTTAACAAACGCCATACGAACGTGAGCATTCTGTTTCATTTCCGTTCGAACGCGTTTACGAACGCTACACGAACGCGAACACACTGAACTGAGACATATTCATCACATGCCATGTATAATTGTTTCTTAGGTGATTTTTTATGGAACCACACATAGTCATTCTTATCTTTGTGCACATAATAATGAAAAGCATGTTTATTCCATTAGTTGCCTTAATCTTGATTTAACGCATTACGATTCATATACCTATGCCATGATGACTTTGGAGAATTATTTCTTGTGATATATCGGATGGAAACCCAGACATAAATTCCGTAGCCGATTCCGAATGGACGGTAATGCGTTCTGTACTTGGGATACAATTCCACGTATCACTTGGAAAAGTGCTCACATGTATGCTTGTGCGGTTATTATGTATGCTTGTGTTTTTCATGAATATGATATGCTGAATGAAGTTGTATGTTCATTGTTACTTTGAGGTATTTTCAGGCATGTGTTCTTAGATATGAGATATATGTGAAATGTATGTATAAGTGTTATTTTGTACCCGTGAATATGGAAGCATGATATTCTTAGGAATAAGTGTCACTTAAGCCTGATTAAATTATTATGTAAATCCTATCATCACGAGTGACATAAGTAAGGGACCATTCCGAACCAAACGGTTTGAGGTCTTCCCTTGCGAGGGGTGAGTGCAGCCTTAAATCTTTGTCCCGGTTCACACCGGGTGGCGACTCCATTATTCTCCGATTTAGTCCCCCGTGGCTACTCCGTACTCCCGAACGGGCCGCGAGCCCGGGATAGCATGCGTCGCCCAGATTTCTGTGTTCCCACACTATGGAAATTGCATTTTATCATTTTGTAATTTGATTACTTAAATATATATAAATGATAAAAGTCCTTATGATTAGTTCCAGATTATAAGATATGAGACAGTATCAATCCATAAAGGTTTAATAATTAAATATCCCTAGTCGTAGTATTATCGAGACTGGACATCGATAATGCGGAATAGACTAGTATTGCACTTGTGCGTGTTATGGAAGCGTAACAACATGGTTATCATATATTTAAGTATTGGATACTTATGCAAGTGTGATAGGAGGTTGTGTTTACCGATGGTACGGAAACAGCTTCGCTCTGGATAGACCTCGCAGAATCCCATTGGTAGTATGACTATGTGTCTATGGGAGTCCGCATCAGGGTAGATGTATTTGGTCTTAACCTGATACTTGCATCGCTAGTACTTGCGACAATCAATACGCTTTGGTTTTGGTCGTCCAGGACTTTAACAGGTTCTGTGTACGCCTCTTCTGGGTTTATTGAGAATCATAATGTATTGGGTGTGATGTCAAGATTGAAGTATCACTTCAGTCATATGAGATGATGATCACGCAGGGATACAGAACTGATACTCTAAATTGGTTGCAACCATCAGGATAATATGACATGCTCATGATTATCCGATTAAAGAGACTAGTTGCTTGTAATCCGATATATGATTCGTATGGGGCAGACACCGTTCCAGCCCCAGACATTGCATGTGAAATCCGATACTGGATCGCAATACGCAATACTACGTATACTACGCCTGATACAGATTATATATTCCATTAAGAATATTTCTGGAGAATTGGGTAGGCACGGTGCTTTGCTAGAAGCCAATCATGTCTCGTAAATCGGTAAAAACGTAGTACGAGGTACGTACGTGTTCGAATAGTCCAACGACCAGATTTACTGCCAACATATTCAGGAATCTCTTGGGTCACTTCCTGAAGATTCACCGATGATGTATGATTCGAGCATAATTAATCTGAGATTAATTACGGAGAGATTTTATCTAGGATTAAAATACTATTTAAAGAGAGAGAACGATTAATTTGGAATTAATAGATAAAATAATATATTCGATATATTAAACGAAATCATATTTCGACGCAGAATTAAAATTGGATTTTAATTCGGGCAAACGAATTAATTTAGAATTAATTCGCGAGCGACGTGAATAGTAATTTTACTTGGCATAATTATTTAATTAAATTTGATTTAATTACGTCGCAACGGAAAAATTTGTTAATTTGGAATTAGCGACCCGAGCCCGGGATGTGTCGCGGGCCCACTCGGATTTTGAATCAAGTGGGGCCCACAAGTCACATCACAAGTCACATCACTTGTCACTATTGTTGATGGGTGAAGACTTGTTCAACACACTTCCTAAACTTGATGGCTTGATTGACTAATACCGAATGTTTGGTATATGATTATTAGATTTTTGAAATCAAAATTAAAGTCAACACAACTCATTCTATCTCTCTCCCTCACGGTTTTGGAAACCAATTTCACTCTCCCTTTCATTTTCTCTCATTGCCGAGAGTTGCAAGTGAAGATTAAGAAAATTTGTTGCAATTTTCTAAGTTGCTAGCACATCAAGGAATCATCCAAGGTGATAGGGAACCATCCCAAAAGCTTGGAATCAAAGCATAAGCTTGGAGCTTGGATCTCATCCCCAAAGTTGAGCTTGGCCGAAAACTTGGAGCAAAAAGTTTTTTAATTTGACGCATCCTAAATACGCTCATTGTAAGTATGATTCTGCCATACTTCTTTATGTATTCACAATATTTTCATTGCTTATATTGATCTTGGAATGTCTTAGAGAACAACAATGGTATCAGAGCCTTGAATAAGCATGAAAATTGAATTTAGGGTAAAATTTGGGTAAATTTGATTTGAGCATGATTTAACCAAATTGTTTGTTTGAGCATGCTTGTATATGGATAACTTGGAGTTATATGTGATCAATTTGAAGAAAATTGAATTGGATTAATTTCCCCAATTTATGCATGATGGCCGAATGAGATGATTTTTTGTTTCAATAATATTGGACATGTGTTGGACAAATTCAAGCATGATTAATTGATTAAATTGATATTTTGGAAATGTTAATTTAGATAATTAATTAATGTAATACACTTTAATTAATTAAATTATGAAATTTGGAATTTTAAAATTTAATTAGTTGGGCTTAATTTAGAATTGGGCTTAAAATGTTGTATTTGGGCCTAATGGGCTTGGTTGGGCCAAGTTGGTTTAGGTCAATTGGATTGGATCCAAATTGGGCATAAATCATTCCATTAAGTCCAAATATGACAAATGTGGCATTTTATGTTTAATTGGGCCTTATGGCCGAGGCAAATAGGGTGATTCCTTAATTGGGCTTTGGTATTTGGGTTTGACCCATATTGACCAAAGTCCATGCCTTAAGAAATTAATTGAAAGCCCATTGGACTTTAATTAAATAACATTGGATGTTAATTGGGCTTTGAGACCCATTTAGATTAGATTTGAAATCTAAGTCGTAAAGGCACATTAAAAAGTGTAGTTATTTAATTTGGAATTAAATATATAGAATTAGTATGGAATACGATTTAAATTGTAGTTCGATATAATTCAAGAATTCGTACTTTGAGTACTTATTCTTAAACGAGTTGACTCTTGCAAAATCAAATCGTTGTTGAACATTGAATGATCACTTTATTCAAGGTTAATTATTGGATTAGATTGATTGAATAACATGCTTTGTGTGAATACATGGATGTGTTGAATGAATAATGCATATCAGATGGATATTAGAAGGGAAAGGGCAATTTTGGAAATTGTTGTAAATTTAGAATTTATTAAATTGGATCTGCGTGTCCAGTCTTATCTCTCTTGATTCTTTGTAATTCTCTTCTCACCTAATTCCCCTCAATGTTAATGAGGTTTCTTTCATTGTATTATGTAATTGGGTAGAAGTTAGAATAGTGCTAGCCGGGGAGAGGAAAGAGAGTGATTTGTTCTAGGAACAATCTGTGAGATATCAATCCGCATATAATTATTAATTTATTTTCGCACCTTATTATGATTTTAGAATGCATGCTTAAGGTGTATGATGAGACTTAACAAAGATAATAAATTAGTTGCCAATTTACACGAAAAACCCTCAACAAATATTAAGCGTTTTCCTTCCATGAGTGATTCTTACTCAAGATCCAAGATTGTCACTGGTTTGTTGGCCAAAGTCAAGACCTTTGTCCATCGCGGATGTGTTGAATCATGAAGGATTTGTTCCATATCGTATGTCTTGTCCAAGTTGTGATTTGTTGGCCAAAGTCAAGATCACTTCTTGTCCATTGACATCGATTATGAAACTTTCCAAAGTCAATGGGTTCCGCTTAACTGAAATCATTAAGCTTGTTGTGCCAAAGCCAAGGCTTAGTTGATTCAGAGGAAAAATGATAGGAAAATATATTGGATATATTGGCATATATATTGTATATATGTTTCGGACTTGGAGGTCCACCTACCGGATCTAGGAATTGGATGAGATCCAATTGATCTTAGAGATCTACCTAGTTAAATATCATACAACTTGTTAGCACAAAGTAAAGGTTGTGTGTTATTTAACGGGATCCTAGCCCACTAGGAAACTAGGTTTCCCGAGTACTCAACAGAGGGTTAGAGGCTCGCCGAAAAATAGTGGGAGGCTAGTATTGAATTTGCAATTTCGTTCAAATACTTAGCTTTACGCGCTTTCAAATTATTTCGTCAATTATTTTTATTAGTTGGACTAATATATATTATTTTTTCTTGTAACAGTTAGACTGTACCCATACATCGTTAATTGAATAGTTGGACTATTGCGGTTAAGATGACATGAAAGTTAAGCATTAAGGATATTGTCATGGGCGACAACGTCTTTAATGGCACAATTTTCAGGACTGGGATATGAATCTCAGAATTGTTCTGGGATCCGAGAAGTTACTCTACACTATAGAGCGACCTCTTGGGCCTAAGCCCCGACCTGATCAGTTGCTTGAGCTAGAGCTTTGGAAGACTCATAACAATGACAATGTGACTACTCAATCGGTAATGCTTGCCGCTATGACTCCGCAATTCGTCGTCAAAACAAGGGGTTGGATCCCTATGAGATGATGGCAAAGTTGCATGATCTTCACCGATCTAACTTAGATCGCAAAGATATGAGTTGCAGAAGAAGCTCTTCCGCGCTCGAATGTCAGAGGGTACGTCTGTTGAGCACCATGTGTCACAGATGATTGTTGACATTGAGCAACTCGGACAGATGGTCATAGTCTTCGAGGATGAGACTTCAGTAGATTTGATTCTACAGTCTCTCCCCGACACTTGGAGTGGGTTCATCATGAACTACAACATGTTGAACCAAGACCAAACTCTTGGAGAGTTGATGTCCACTCTGCGTGAGGCAGAAAAGGAGCTCCTTAAGGGCAAGAAGCGCGAGGCGCACTTGCTTCAACATCTCAGACTCTGAGGGCTTGGCCCAAGGCGACTGGAGGTGTTAAGAAGAAGAAGCAAAAGAAGAAGGGCAAGGCCAAATCGTCAAAGGTTCTGGGAAACCTAAGGACAAATCCCAGATGTTTGTTGCAGTGCGGCAAGCGGGGCTCACTGGAAGCGTGACTGCCGCGAGTACAAGGCACAAATGAAGGAAATCAAAGCGGGCAAGGCACTAGCCTCAGATATGTTTGTTATAGAAATAAACATGTCTACTACTAGTTTTAAAAATTGGATTTTTGATTCTGGTTGTGGAACTCATATATGTATGATGTGCAGGATCTGCAGATTAGCAGGAGACTGGCCTCAGAGAGATTGACCTCCGCGTTGGAAATGAGGACACATGTCGCCGTTTTGGCCGTTGGCACTTTTGTTTTGGAACTGCCCTCGGGGCATGTACTTAAACTTACAGACTGTTATTATGTACCTAGTTTGACTAGGAATATTATTTCTGTATCTATGTTAGCCCAATGTGGGTATACTTTTGTATTTAAACACTGGGTGTTTTATGTATAAAAATGATATGGAAATTTGCACTGTTGATGTAAATAATGGTCTATATATATTTTGAATATGAATCAATCTCAAACATATATAATGTACAAACAAAAGGCTTAAAGTAAGTAACAAATATGAAACTTACATGTGGCATTGTCGTCTGGGACAAATAAACAAGACACGTATATCCACACTTTCGAAGAGTGGGTACTTGGACGGATTTGATCCAAATTCATATGACGTCTGCGAATCTTGTTTATTAGGCAAGATGGCTAAATCACCTTTTAGCGGTAAAGGTGTACGTGCCACCGAACTGTTAGTCTTTGTTCATAGTGACGTTTGTGGGCCCATGTCTAGCCAGGCTAGAGGTGGATATGAATAATTTGTAACCTTTATGGATGCTGCATCGCGTTATGGTTATGTGTATTTTATGAGAGACAAGTCGGAAACTTTTGAGAAATTCAAAGAGTTTCGATACGAAGTAGAAAAACAGACCGGCAAAAGTATTAAAACATTACGGTCGGACCGTGGTGGCGAATACTTGAGCAATGAGTTTCTTGATTACTTGAAAGAATATGGTATTCTTTAGCAGTGGACTCCTCCAGGAACATCGCAATTAAACGGTGTGTCCGAACGGAGAAACCAAACTTTGTTAGACATGGTAATGTCTATGATGAGTCGCACAGAGCTACCTATTTCCTTATGGGGATATGCATTGAATAGTGCAATACTTATTTGAATAAGGTTCCGTCAAAGTCTGTTCAACAGACTCCGTATGAAATATGACAGGAAAGAAACCGGGTTTCTCATTCCTGAAGATTTGGGGTTGCTGGACATACGTCAAACGTTTGGAAGGTACCAAACTTGAACCCAAATCGGATAAATGCCTATTTGTAGGATATCCTAGGGAAACCAAAGGATATTACTTCTACCACCCACAAGAGAACAAATTATTTGTTGCTCTACATGCGGTTTTCCTTGAGAAGGAATTCCCAAATGCAGTGATAAGTGGGAGGAAAGTAGAACTCGATGAAAATCGGAGTGATACGGTTCCTTTTATAGAATCCTTAACGGAACATGAACAGTCCTTCAGGGATGAGACTGCACCACAATCTTCGAATACACAAGAACCGCGTAGGTCGGAGAGAGTCAGAAAACAACCTGAGAGGTATGGGTTTCTGATCTCACCTCATGTGGATATTAATCTTATTGAGGAAGACGAGCCGGCTACGTATGAGGAAGCGATACAAGGTATCGACTCCGGTTTATGGCAAAATGCCATGAATTATAAAATGGATTCCATGTACACCAACCAAGTTTGGACACTGGTTGATGCACCAGAAGGCGTAAAGCCTATTGGTTACAAATGGGTCTTCAAGAGAAGACTGACATGGATGGCAACATACAAACATACAAAGCTAGGCTTGTAGCGAAAGGGTATCGTCAACGACATGGTGTCGATTACGACGAAACTTTTTCACCCGTTGCCATGATTAAATCCATTAGGATAATGCTTGTTATTGCTGCATATTTCGATTATGAGATATGGCAGATGGACGTCAAAACCACATTCCTTAACGGAAACCTTTTGGAGGATGTTTATATGCAACAGCCTGACGGTTTTGTCGTAACAAGACTTGCAAACAATGTTTGTAAGTTAAATCGATTCATTTATGGATTGAAGCAAACATCGCGTTCTTGGAACCAACGTTTTGATGAGATCATAAAACAATATGATTTCGTTCGAAATGAGGATGATCCTTGTGTATATAAGAAGGTTAGTGGGAGCGCACTGACATTCATTGTCCTTTACGTTGATGATGTATTGCTTATTGGCAATGACATTCCCATGTTAACGTCGGTGAAAGCTTGGCTATCATTAAAATTCTCCATGAAGGATCTGGGAGAAACAACCTTTATTCTAGGAATAAAGATCTACCGGGATAGATCTAGAAAGCTGCTTGGACTCTCCTAGAGCACGTACATTGACAAAGTGTTGAAGAGATTCAACATGGATCAGTCCAAGATGGGACTGTTGCCAGTGTCACATGGCGTCACTCTATCTAAGGACATGTGTCCTAAAACTAAAGATGAGAGAGACAACATGAGTCGGATACCGTTCGCCTCGGCAGTCGGATCGATCATGTATGCCATGATATGTACGCGACATGATGTCTCGTATGCTTTGAGCATGTGTAGTCGCTATCAGGCCGATCCAGGTGATGGTCACTGGATGGCGGTTAAGAATATCCTTAAGTATCTTAGACGAACTAAGGATGCTTTCTTAATCTATGGAGATGGAGAACTTGAGGTAACTGGGTATATCGACGCAAGTTTCCAAACCGATAAAGACAACTGCAAGTCGCAATCCAGGTACATATTTTGTTTGAATAACGGAGCAGTAAGCTGGAAATCTTCCAAGCAAGAGACTGTTGCCGATTCAACAACAGAAGTGGAGTATATTGCTGCAGCTGAAGCAGCAAAAGAGGCAGTTTGGATCCGTAAATTCCTAATTGGATTAGGAGTAGTTCCGTTAGCAGCTGAGCTTGTTCCATTGTATTGTGACAATAAAGGGGCTATAGCGCAGGCTAAGGAACCGCAGTCTCATCAACGATCCAAGCATGTTCTTCGACGTTTCCATCTGATTCGTGAGATCATACATCGTGGAGATGTGAAGATCGAGAAGGTCGCATCAGAGGACAACATTGCAGATCCGCTGACGAAAGCTATTCCTCAGCAAAAGTTTGAGCGACATGTACATAGTTCAGGTATTAGATGCTTGAGTGACTGACTATAGGCCAAGTGGGAGATTGTTAGACAATTATGACCCATAGCGTCACTATTTGTAAAAGATATTGTGGTTTTTGTACAAATTAATTATGTAGCTATGGAAATTGCATTTTATCATTTTGTAATTTGATTACTTAAATATATATAAATGATAAAAGTCCTTATGATTAGTTCCGGAATATAAGACATGAGACAATATCAATCCATAAAGGTTTAATCATTAAATATCCCTAGTCGTAGTATTATCGAGACTGGACATTGATAATGCGGAATAAACTAGTATTACACTTGTGCGTGTTATGGAAGTGTAACAACATAGTTCTCATATATTTAAGTATTGGATATTTATGCAAGTGTGATAGGAGGTTGTGTTTACCGATGGTACGGAAACAGCTTCGCTCTGGATAGACCCCGCGAAATCCCATTGGTAATATGACTATGTGTTTATGGGAGTCCGCATCAGGGTAGATGTATTTGGTCTTAACCTGAGAATTGCATCGCTAGTACTTGCGACAATCAATACGCTTTGGTTTTGGTCGTCCAAGACTTTAACAGGTTTTGTGTACGCCTCTTCTGGGTTTATTGAGAATCGTAATGTATTGGGTGTGATGTCAAGATGGAAGTATCACTTCAGTCATAGGAGATGATGATCACGCAGGGATACAAAACAGGTACTATAAATTGGTTGCAACCATCGGGATAATATATGGACATGGTCATGATTATCCGATTAAAGAGACTAGTTATTTGTAATCCGATATATGCTTCGTACGGGGCAGACACTATTCCAGCCATAGACCTTGCATGTGACATCCGATATTGGATCGCAATACGCAATGCTACGTATACTACGCCTGATATAGATTATATATTCCATTAAGAATATATTTCTGGAGAATTGGGTAGGCACGATGCTTTGCTAGAAGCGAACCATGTCTCGTAAATCGGTAAAAACATAGTACGAGGTACGTACGTGTTCGGATAGTCCGACGACCGAATTTACTGCCAACATATCCAGGGATCTCTTGGGTCGCTTCCCGAAGATTCACCGATGACGTATGATTCGAGCATAATTAATCTGGGATTAATTACAGAGAGATTTTATCTATGATTAAAATACTATTTGAAGAGAGAGAACGATTAATTTGGAATTAATCGATAAAATAATATATTCGATATATTAAACGAAATTAGATTTCGACGCAGAATTAAAATTGGATTTTAATTCGGGCAAACGAATTAATTTAGAATTAATTCGCGAGCGACATGAATAGTAATTTTGCTTGGCATAATTATTTAATTAAATTTGATTTAATTACGTCGTAACGGAAAAATTCGTTAGTTCGGAATTGGCGAACCCGAGCCCGGGATGTGTCACGGGCCCACTCGGATTTTAAATCAAGTGGGGCCCACAAGTCACATCACTTGTCACTATTGTTGATGGGTGAAGACTTGTTCAACACACTTCCTAAACTTGATGGCTTGATTGACTAATACCAAATGTTTGGTATATGATTATTAGATTTTTGAAATCAAAATTAAAGTCAACACAACTCATTCTATCTCTCTCCCTCACGGTTTTGGAAACCAATTTCACTCTCCCTCTCATTTTCTCTCATTGCCGAGAGTTGCAAGTGAAGATTAAGAAAATTTGTTACAAATTTTCTAAGTTGCTAGCAAATCAAGGAATCATCCAAGGTGATAGGGAAACCATCCTAAAAGCTTGGAATCAAGCATAAAGCTTGGAGCTTGGATCTCATCCCCAAAGTTGAGCTTGGCCGAAAACTTGGAGCAAAAAGTTTTGAATTTGACGCATCCTAAATCTGCTCATTGTAAGTATGATTCCGCCATACTTCTTTATGTATTCACAATATTTTCATTGCTTATATTGATCTTGGAATGTCTTAGAGACCAACAGAAACACCTAATCTGGAGTCGAAGACTTTGCCAGAATGATTGAAGAATGTATTTCTTGGAGATGAACAAACTTACCCTGTGAAAATTTCTTCCACTCTCACAAACAATCAAGAATGAAAAATACCTCTAGACTCGAGCCATCAATGCATGGAAGAAACTCTCGCGAAACTCCACAAACATTTTCCTTCTCTCCCTAAAAATGTTTTGATGAAAATTTACAAAGCACGCACCGAAAGAATGAGGCTTCTTATGATCTATAATATTCCTAGTGATATTTGTTGGGTTATTTAAGCAATGGTTCGCTTGGCAGATGATTCATCTGACTCTTTCATTTCTTACATTTCTGGTTTTGAGAAAAACACATATGCTAAAAAATGAAGAGCTAAACAATTAGGTGTTTGTTATAAATATACACGTTGGACGTGCGACACTCGTTGTCATTCTTTAGGAATGATGTCTGACAATCACGAAGATAAAATTCAATTCATTAGAGATTGCTTGAATAAGGAGTCTTTAGATGATATATCATTGACTCTTGAGACACATCCTAGTGGACATGTTCATCGAGTAATTCACAATTTGCATACACAATTTCAAAAAGAAAGATGACAATACAGTCTCGAGAAATTGACTTTAAAAGACCATGTTTGCCAATTTATAAGAAAATTAGATGGGAAGCATATCCCCGACCCATAGAGGGCGTTCAAGTCTTTACTGGACGTAAAACCAGAGGAAGATGTGAGCCACAATAATAACTACCAGTACATATTTTTCAATTTATTGCTTTGATTTCTTTTATTTTAAATTATTGTTTTGATTTCCTTTAATTTTTGCTGCAGTATCTAAACTTTTTGACTGTCACGATTAATTTTACTGTTCATCTAACAATTATCATTTTGCAGGTACTAGTGCATTTATTGCTCACCCTTTTTTTCGTGATCTGTAAATTCAGCTCGTCATTCCTCTCTTCGACACATCTAGATAAGAGAGAGGAAAAAATGAAGACAACTTCAAAAAGACAAGTCACTAATATATGTGTTTTGTGGAACTAGCTCTAGAACTAAACCAGAATTTGTTGAGGCTGTAAAAGGATTGGGTAGAGTTATGGCAGAAATAAACATGCACTTAGTATATGACGGTGACAATCTTAGATTGATAGGATGTGTTTCAAAGGCCGTACAAAAATATGATAGTCAAGTTTTGGGATCATTCCAAAACCTTTGACAGATGGAAACCTCATCGGAAAATCAAATGGAGAAGAATGCATTGTCTTAGGTATGTCTAAAAGACTTGCTGAAATGATTAATCATATTAACGCTTTTATTGTTTTACCGAGTGGGCTGGGCACACTAGAAGAAATATTCACAATGACATCGTGGGAGAACTTGAACATTCACCAAAAATCCATTATACTACTTAATGTTGACCATTTTTTTTTAGTATTTCTTAAGGATGCCAAAAGACTTGGGTTCATTTCGAAATCGGTAAAAGATATCGTCCTAACTGCAAGAAAAGCTGTGAATTAATTGATCAACTCTTAACTTATGAACCAAAAATCAACCACGTTCTTTCCAAGTTGAACTGTTCTGATAATGATCGTGGCAAGAAGCGTGGAGTGGAATTTGATCTTAATCTTTAATTTTTCTTTTAAATAGTCGTAGATTCAGTTGTCAATTTCACATTAACCAGATGATGTCTTCTAAACTATGTTTCTTCTTATTTAGACATTGGGTACAATATCTCAATTTAGTTGGGGGGATGAGATAGTTGACTAGATAATTTTTATTTTATGTTTCATTGTTATATTTTTCTTTACAATTTTTTTTTTGATTTTTGTGTTGTTTTATATAAAAAAAGAAGAAGAAGTTTTTATTATGTTATTTTTTTCTTTGTTGTTATTTTGTGTGTAAAAAAATGTGTTTTGTTTTGATCTTCTTTAGTGTTTTCAAAAAAACTACACACAAATTAACAATAAATTTTTGACTAACCAAGTGGAATTATTTTTTGGAGATGACAATATAATGAGTTTTCGCTCCTAAGACATATCTCAATTTGATTCATAACAAGTTATTTTTATTTGTTTCCTTTTGAATCATTTAAATTTGTGAATTCTCAATAATTTTGATTAAATTTAATCTTCATATGGTCATTTGACATGTATTATCAACACACATAACATATGAACATGAGTTGTAAGTGAAAATTTCATAATATTCAGTTCTATAGTTTGTTGGAGGTAGCACCTAAAGGTAGTGGAATTTGAGTTCTTATTCAAAAAACTAACCATGCTTTTACTTAATAGCCGGACATCTTGCCTCAACAAGCATTGATTATTCGCGTAAAACGGTAGAGCTTTAGTTAGTTAAAAAATGATAATAATCAAGTTTTTACTTAGTAACCGGACATCTTGCCTCAGCAAACAGTGAATATTCGCGTAAAACTGTAGAGCTTGAGTTTTATAAAGAAAAAATATTTTTAAATAAGTTCGATTTCCTAGCCTCTCTAACTCGAGCAATTAAGTCTGTAAGGGTGTTTTAACACTTAGTGCCCTAAGGCTAACTAGTCTGGGAGTCACTAACCCAAAACTCGTTACATGGGTTAAAGAGAAAGCTTAAGAAAATCAGACACTTCTTCTTTTTAATATCTGATATCCAATCAATTAAGTCTGTAGGGGTGTCTTAACACCTAGTGCCCTAAAGCCAACTAGTTTGAGAGTCACTGACCTACAGATCGTTACAAGAATTGAAGATGTATTTTTATTTTTATTTTTATTTTTAAAAAAAACTATTTTGTAAATAAATAAATTATCATTTTCAAAAGGTGTGAATTCTCATATAACTTTAGGATAGAAATATTAATCTATTTTCAACTAGACATGTGAATATTATGGGAACAATGAGTTGATTAATACTTTGTTCTATGTGTGTGTGGAAGAATGGAAAAAAGTACAGGAGAATTTACTTATTTGATTATTTAGAAAAAAAGAAAACAATTATTAACTTGGATAAAAAAATTTTCTTTTAAGTTTTCGCTTAAAAACTAAGGACTAGTAATAAGCTGGTTGATGGGTGTGATGAGCATTAAAAAATGTACACTTAATAAAAGAGAAACAGATCATTTTACACTTATAATTTCATTAATCCCCTTAATTTAGTATATTTATTAAATAATAATTATATTTATATTTTATTATGATTTTTATTTATCGTGTAGGTAAAATACTATTTCGGAAGCTCAACATGAAAAATGGATATGAAATCTGAATTTCAGGATCCAGAAAACAAAAATAAAACGTGAAAGCTAGATTCAAATCGGACTTGGAAATCATTTACCGTGTTCAGTTTGGAATGTATTTAGCCCCCCACACATATATAAAAAAAATGCCAATCCACCTTTTGGTGGATTGGCAAATTCATTGAAAATTCACAACATGACAAACAAAAAAGTGGTTTGTCATGTTGTGTAAATTGCATGCAACTTGAAAGTTGCATGCAATTTCATTGATAGAGGATGCCACTATAAATAAATAATGCTCTGCATCTCTTCAGGGCAGCTTCACTCACATGAATTCGTTCTGAAAATTTATGAATGGATCCAGCTCTTGTGTGTTTTACTTTTGTAAGTTTTTTCTTTGTATTTTCTTTTTCCTTCAGTAATAAAAATTATGTGTTTTTTTAATTCAAATTGTGAGTAGTTAATTTCTTCGTGCTGGGTTAAAGGGTAAAGCTTTTAAAATAAAAATATAGATTAATCTCACTTATATTATAATATATAAATTGTAATCTAATGATTAATACTTAATTTAAATCTGGATTAATTATTGACAAACGTTGTGCCTACATGGTTGGTTTTATT
This sequence comes from Zanthoxylum bungeanum, assembly GCA_019454045.1. NCBI lineage: Eukaryota > Viridiplantae > Streptophyta > Magnoliopsida > Sapindales > Rutaceae > Zanthoxylum > Zanthoxylum bungeanum. The sequence goes on from SKCR01015491.1 coordinate 216,293, forward strand.
TTTATTTGGCATATTTGAGTACCTAACTAGACTTGTTATAGACAAAAGTTATCACCGCCTTTATGGCTGATTTTATATGTTTTGGCATAATTAATTCCTGAAATAAATTAATTGGGTAATAATGACAATTTATATATTATAAAAAGTGAGATTTCTAAATTTGGAATATTAAAAGTAGATCCCATAACCCCAATATTTTATTTTATTATTGCAGTCCAATTTAAAATTCTCCAATCACTTCAAACAAAACAAGCCTTTTTATTTTTACTTAAATTATTATTTTATTTTACTAAATCTATTCCATGTGGATCGACCCCGTACTTACATGGTTATTTTATTACTTCGACACTCTTATACTTGGGAGTAAAGAACCACTTTTTAAGCGTGTCAGCTTGGTTGGTAAAGTGTTGTCTTTCAAACTGGTGAATAAGGAAGCCTTTAGGATTACAATCCAACAAGCGTGGGGAACTATTCATGATGTGAAGATTGAATGGCTAGGTTAAAATAAATTCATGTTTCAATTTTTCTAGTGAAAACGATTGAAGAAGAGTCATGAATGATGGGCCATGACACTTTGATAACTTGTTGATAGTTCTTACACCCTTACATGGTTTCGGGGAGATTACCAAACAAAAGTTCGAAACTGTGGTACTTTAGGTCCAGCTACACAATGTTCTAGTTTCCTGTATGAGAGAGAACGCTATGAGATTCTTAAGTAATCAGATTAGCAATGTAGTAGAGATTGATAATGGTCATTCAGGGGCATGTTTGAGGAAGTTAATGAGAATCAGGATTAATGTCAACATCATGAAACCTTTAAATAAATGTCTCTTTATGCAACAGAATCTCAGTGAGGACACTACAATCATCCCAATCCTCTACGAAAAGCTTAATGGGTTCTGTTTTCATTGTGGTCTTTTGGGTCATAGTTTTAGGGAGTGTGGAATGCTGGACAGAAAAAAAGTAAATTTGATTGAAAATCAAGCATCTCATTCAGAAATCGTTGCTATGGTCAAATCATTAGATATTAGTATGGTAACAGAATGCAATATGGCAATAAGTGAAATATCTGCAGATTGATGGTATGATTCTGGTGCTACTGTTTAGATTTGTAACAATAAAAATTTCTTCAAAAATTATGAAGTTACAGCAAATGATGAGAAGGTTTTGATGGGGAATCGTGACACTACCAGAGTTCTTGGAAAAAGAACAGTTGACCTACAACTTACTTCTGGAAAGAAGTTAATTCTAATAAATGTTTTTCGTATTTCTGATGTTAGAAAGAATTTAGTTTCTGCCAGTTTATTATGTAAAAAGGGCTTTAAGGCTGTCATAGAGGCATAAAAGATTATTTTCTCTAAGAATGATGTATTTATTGGACAAGGTTATTTTTGTGATGGCATGCTTAAACTAAGTATTAATAAAGTTGATGTTTCCATTTATATGATTGAGTCATCTTTTGATTTATGGCATGCTCGTCTATCACATGTTAATTTTAGATCAATCAAATATATGTCTAAACATGGGATGATTCCTAATGTTACTAAACTGTTGGACAATTATGACCCATTGCATCACTATTTGTAAAAGACATGGTGTTTTTGTACAAATTAACTATGTGACAAAGGAAATTGCTATTTTATCATTTTGTAATTGGATTACTTGGATATATAAATGATAAAAGTCCATATGGTTAAACCGGATTAATAAGATATGAGACAATATTAATCCACGAACGGTTTGATCATTAAATATCTCTAGTCGTAGTATTATCGAGACTGGACATCGATAATGCGGAATAGACTAGTATTACACTTGTGCGCGTTATGGAAGCTTAACGACATAGTTCTCATATATTTAAGTATTGGATACTTATACAAGTGTGATAAGAGGTTCTGTTAGCCGTTGGACCAGGAAAAGCTTCACTCTGGATAGACCCATTGGAGTCACATTGGTATTATGACTATGTGTCTATGAGAATCGAATCAGGGTAGATGTATGTGATCTTTAACCTGAGACTTGCATCGCTATTACTTGCGAAAATCAGTTTGCTTTGGTTTTGGTCATCCAGAGCTTTAACAGGTTCAGTGTATGCCTCTGCTGGGTTTACTGAGAATCGTAGTGTATTGGGTGTGATGTCAATATGAGAGTATCATTTCAGTCATATGGAGATGATGGTCACATAGGATACGGTACTGGTACTCTTAAATGCTACAGCTATCGGGATAATATGACTATGTCATGATTATCAGATTACATAGACTAGTTACGTAGGATCCGATATATGTTTCGTACGGGGCAGACACAGAGCCAGCCCTAGGCCTAACATGTGACATCCGATACAGGATCGTATTACGCAATACTTTGTATACTACGCCTGATAAAGATTATATATTCTTCATTGAATATTTCTAGAGAATTGGGTAGGCACGGTGCTTTGCTAGAAGCCAACCATGTCTTGTAAATCGGTAAGAATGTGGTACTGGGTATGCACATGTTTGGATAGTTCGATGATCGTATTTACTGCCAATATATCCAGGGATCTCTTGGGTCGCTTCCCAAAGATTCACCAATGACATTTGACTCAAACAAAATTAATCTGGGATTGATTATGAGAGAGAAAATTAATATGGGATTAATTGCGGCAATAATTTATCTGGGATTAAATTCGTCTAGAAGAGAGAACAAAGAGAATGCGATTAATTTGGAATTAATCGATTAAATAATATATTGGATATATTAATTGAAATCAGATTTCAATGCGGAATTAAAATTGGATTTTAATTCGGGCGAATGAATTAATTTGGAATTAATTCCTAAGCGACTTTCGTAATAATTTTGCTAGGCATAATAATTTAATTAAATTGGATTTAATTATGTCGCGACAGTAAATTCGTTTAATTCGGAATTGAACGAAACGGGCCCAAGTCAAGTTGTGTGAGCCAACTTAAATTTTAAATTTAAAATGGTGTGACCCACTTTACTTACATCAGTTGTCACAAAGTTGATGGAAGTGGTTGAGCTCATTTAATGCAAATCTTTAACACACCAACTTAACAAGTTTTTGAAACTAATTGTTTTTGGAAAACACAACTATTCACCATCTTGTCTCTTCTCCCTCCTAAAGGCCGAACTTGCTTCCTCTTCTTCTTGAATTTTTGTTGCAAAAATTCACCATTGCTAGCACTTTGAGAGTTAAATCAAGATGATAGGGAAACTCATCCGAGATTTTGGAACTCAAATACATAGCTCGGAGCTTCTACAACAAAGAAAGTTTTTGAAATTTCTCATCTGTTCAATGTGAGTATTTCAAATCAAAGAATCACTATGCTCACTCAACCCGAGAAGATTCTTATTGACGTTGGTGTACCATCAATTAAGAATCTTCAGTGAGTCGTTCAGTGTTCATCCGATATAAACACCTACACGTCTATACGAGCCTCCAAGACTCATGGTTCACTGAGAAACCATCGGAATCCAAGATTCCGATATACGACATGTACCAGTCTCTACGGGTTTACTTTACTGACCAAGTTGTGTAAACCTTGACCGGGAACTTTCTAAGAATGACAACGTCATGATACAACTCAATGTCAGTTGCGACGCTTTTGCAACTGTATCATAACTAATCATTCTAAGGTCGGTTACGTCTTTACCATATAAAATAAGAAGTTATATAAAAGAAACTGTTCATTTTATTCATAATAAAACGTTACATTAGTATTTACATAGAAATACATAATAAAATTGGCGCTCGGAGCACCAACCCTAACAATACTGTCGTATATCCCTCTCCCACTCACTATTTAAAAATTAAGGTTTCTATCTAAAATATCTAATATTTTATTTTAACTAGTGTGAATAAATTTATGGCGGCTAAATCATAATTTTTATCATATGAATATCATAATGTGCCCACTCATCTTAACATGCATATAATATTTATAACTCATATAAATATGTTAAAAACAGAAACTTAAATGAAAAATAAAATGATTAAGAACACTTTTCAACCTCGCTCTTGATGCCAATTGTAGGAAACGCTTTCCTCGCGCAGCGGAAGCGATTAGGCACACAGATCGAACTTGAAATTTTTTTATGCTTTCCCTTTCCTTTGGCCGAATGCAACCAGTGAGTATACTGAAATTTTGCTTCTGTTTCGGACAAGATTTCAGCCCCGGAATACCCCCGAAACAGTCCCCCGAACATCCCCCGAACTGCAGTGAAATAATGGACTATTTTGGACCCGTTACACAACAGAACTGCACGCAAATCAGCCCCTAATATGTGTGAACTGCAAGGATGTGTTAGATCTGATTTATCACTCAAAATACAGCCACAATACAGTTCTAAAAGGTTCCCTAGGTGTTTTCCAAAATCCCGAATTAAAACGAAAACAAACCGAGCCCTAAATCAATCAAGCAAGGTGCGACAATGAGGTAATACCAAACCTCACTGCCGTGACCTATGAAAATAGAGGAAGAAAATGATTTGTTCATCACCACAAAGTCTTTTGTGCTATGACTCGTAACCAACGGAAAGTAGTGTGGGCTACACTCACAAAACAAATCCCTAAACGATTTAGAGATTTAATCACACACTTAGTATATATTTCTTATTTTGTTCTTCAATGGAGTTTCTCAACTTTTGAGAGAATGGTGAAGAATAAGAAGGTGGCTAGGGTTGCAATGAGAGGCTCTAACAAAAAAGAAAAATAAATCTTCTTTTTATATCTAGGGTTATTTATTTCCAAAACAAAACAACCATTCCCCTCATTTTACATGCAAGAATCGGCCAAGGCTAAAAATTTCCCTTAAATTTTTGTAACATATATCATGCATTGATTGTTATCATGATGACAAAATAAATTACAAAATTAAAGATCCATTTGCCTATTCAAATTTTGATAACTTCCAAAGCCATCAAAACTTCCCTTTTCTCTTATGCCAAAAACGGCAATGGCATATGTCATTAAAAAAATTTGTACCATGATTATTTATTTTCCATAAAGAAAAATGAGTTACAAAATAAAAAAGGTTAATTTCTATTAAATGTGTAACTTCCAAATTTATTCCAAGGGTTTCCAAAACCCAAATTGGAATTTACAAAATTAACCTTTTTCTTAATTATATCATATACAATTAAATGACATGTATTTAATTATCAAATAATTATGATAACCATATATTAACTTTTAATATATAGTTTAAAGTGTGACATTATAATATTATTAATCATATTAATAAAATTTATACATATGTGAGTATATAATTGGACTATCCAATTATACTAAATCCGCTATAGTATATTGAGCTAGCATGAGGACCAAATGGACCTACGGTTCCGAGCTCCAATAATCTCGAAATATTAATTAAGCTCTTAATTAAATATTCTGAATTATTAACTTCGGGTTATTCCACTAAAAACCCGAAGTTGCACTCTCGTTGCCGCAGATGATAAATTAAGCCGAACCAAATCGGTGTCCATCGATATAGTCATTACATACGAATTGACCCTTCACGAGTATCTCGTAATTAGAGTCGGGTCATAATGTTCGTTATACCCCTTTAATTATTTTTACCTTAAGTACCATTGATTCTCTAATGAACGATTTATTCATAACTATTATGAATTTTAATCTTTCTATTCGTAATAGAAAGACTTGAGTGCTCAAATCGTTCAAGCACCGAATCAACCCTTAAGAAAGATACTCATCTACTTCTCGCAGGAAGGAGTGAACTCCATGTCCATGTAAAACGTTCCCAGCTACACAACATACCATGCCCCCAAAGTACGTAGCTATTGGTCGGGACTGCTACACCAACCTCACCTTTGTGAATAAAAGGACATAGCCTGCCATGCAGGAGTTCGTAGTACACTCAGGATTAAGATCAATCTATATATGACCATCTAGTAAATCGAAATGACTCTCTTAGTTTAACGGATATTATAAGAATGTCATTTCCATATGGGTCCAGTCCTATATGATCGCATCATATAAGGTGCCTCTATTCTCATGTCTCTACATGGACGATCCGGATCAGGATTGCCATACAAATATAGAATGGACCGCAGCTATAGATAAAACACAAACAAAGTACCCGCTTTGTTTGCTCTCTATGGACTATTTAAGATTACTAACTTTAGACTTAAATCCTCTTGTGTATGACACTCATACACTAAGTCTGAAGGCACATAAGTAATCTAGGGTATTTAAAATGATATATAATATGTGAAAATTAAACAAACAATTTGATAAATGAATAATGCATCGTTTTATTTCAAAACATATAAAACCGTTTACATCACATGTAGCTCTAGTGCATACATTCCAACAAAAGGAAGCCAAAGATGCCATCAATAAAGAGTTGTCTAAAACTTCACGTTATAGCGCTAGTTTAGGACAAGAAAACAAGACCCAAGTTATTGCCATTTAAAAACTACATCCTCATCCAATATGTTGGATAACCATAAATAAAAGATTTCTCTCTCAATAACCTATAAATTCCCTAAACCTGCTTAGTGAACTTTAATTTGAATTGGGCAGCTTTGCAAACCTTATAGTATTTGGCAGGCAATGATTTCATGGCTTCTTGTGTAGGTTTTCAGAACTGAAGAATCAAACCTCAGACCAATTGGTAGAAGGGAAAAAATGATTATTCTTGCATGCAATTAGTAATTGAAAGAGGAAAAAAGCGAATATTTTTTTAAAAACAAAAGGAGATAATTTTAAACCCTAGTGGTAATAGTAGCGCGAGGGGAGATGAGAGAAGCTTTTAACCTGCGAGGATTTTCAGAACGAAGAAAACCTAAATTTTGGGGCATTTCGATAATTTGGGGATGCAGGTTTTTAGAACCCTCGTTGAGAACACAAAAAATATCAAAGGAAACACAAATCAAATATACATAATACATCAATGAACAAATCGGAGAAGACGAAAAACAAGAAGAAGAACCGAATCAAATCAAAGCTGTAAGTACCTCACCTAATCAAAGTTGTTGGCGGCTGGAGCCTTAGAAGGAGAAAAATCAAAGTTGTTAAACAAAAGAAATGATGTTGCACCTTTAGGTGGTTACTGGTTACTCTCAAGATGCGAAGGTTTTGTGATTTTGGAATTTTGTGAGTCGGCGGCTGGAGTGGGTATGTGGGTGGAAATTAGGGTTTTGAAGCATTAGTTTTGGTTTAAGGTTTTGAAGCATATATATATATATATATATATATATGGTTTAATTTCGGTTAATCGGTCGGTTCGGTTATAGGAATCTCATAACCGTAACTGAACCGAATAACCGAAAAAGTTAAAATTTTTAACCGCAATAACTGATTTAATCACAATAACCGAACCGTAATAAAAATGGGTCGGAACAATTCGGTTAATCGGTTAAAATCGATTAATGCACACTCCTAATTTCCACCATTTCTTCATCTTCATATATTATCCTACAAACAAAATAAAAATATTAGATGTTAACATAAAATATAAAAAAATGAAACAAAACTCTTAAGGAAAAAGAATAAGAGAGGAAAGAAGAGTAGGAGAGGAAGAAAGTGAGAAATGGAAAAACAAATGAATATTTATAGGAAGACGAAAGTCTATTTCGTCGTTAAAGGTCCTCAAATAGCTGGAATTATTTCTGTCAAAATTTTGATTTTTAGCGTCGAAAATTCGTCACTAAATGTCAAAAATTTCAATCTAATTTTAGAATACGAAAAATCTAAAATTTCTAAGGCGGGAAATTACAAAAATTTAAATCTACCATTGGTCTACCCTTTAGCGTCGAAATTCAAAGTCGACACTAAAGGGTAGACCTTTAGCGTCAAAAGAGTTGTTAAGGGGTTGAACCTTCAGCGTCGAAATTCAAATTCGACGCTGAATGATTTATTGGTGTAAAAAAAGAGTTTCGACGCCAAAGGGTTGGACGCTAAAGGTCCCTTCTCTTGTAGTGATTGTATGGTAAATTTTTGAAATTTTGGTGTTTATTTTTCTTTTTTGGTGTTTAATACTTTAATTTGAAGCGGGTTGCTGTTCATTTAGTTGTTGTAATAGTAGTAGTAAATTAGTAATTGACTGAAATTTTCTTACCAAAATTTTGAAATAATGTTGCATGGTTATTGTATTAGTGATGATTATTCGCTGTGGGTTGGAGCTTTTTAGGCTTGTAACTTGTAAGTTTATGTTATTTGCTTTCTAGTATATTGGTTTTACATAATACTTAATTATTGATTGGATCAAGGTTTGTAGCCGTGGAGGGACTCTTGGGTATCAAAAATTGAAAAGATAAAGCTTTGTGGTCTCTAATCTCTATGCTGCATTTACGTGATCGCTTCAAAGAATGAGTAACTGGTTCGGTACTGGTAAATTTTGATATGATTTTTCTTTCTTCTCATGTGGGAGCCTGAAATTGTTGACTGTATAATTTAGTAAGTGAATGCATTTTCTTTAAGAAGTATGTGAATGATTGGATGACACATAAATTGATGATTTAGTATTTCCTTGGTAAATGTAGAAGATTGCAGTGAGACTTGATGTCCTTCTTGAAAATATTATTGAAAATGAGGTAATGTAGAGCGGATGAGTTGTAAGTTATTAAATTTTTACCTATTATTCTTGGTTTTGAATGACTTGCATGGACTTGTCTCAGGTGCCTGATTTTTAAAAAAAGATAGGTCTCAGAGGATCCTTAGGAGAAGCTGGATCTCATGCCAAGGTGTATGAGGATTTTCAGGTTTTATCTATAAAAAAAAGAGCTTACATGGGATGGGAATTGAATTAGGTCAATTGCATATTCATTGTCTGAGCAAAACAGAAGTGGACAAGTTAGCGGTGCCTGCCTCCTTCCATGGAAAAATTATATTATGTTTCGGGTGTATATGTCATCTCTCTCATAATAGCTGGGTCCCACAACTGTGTGGGACCCAACTGCTATGAGAGAGATGACATATACACCCGAAACATGATATATTATCTCTCTTCCATGGCACTCCGTCTACCAGATGAATTGAAAGATGCTTTCTCTTCTTTCTGTAAGTCCTTGAGAAAACCCAACAAGAATGGCATATCTCAGTCTACTGTAAATTAATTTTCATTTGAGATTTTGAAGCAGAATGATAAAATTTTTATAACGTATTTTGTTTAAAAGATGGTAATTAGGTAAATGATACATTTCATCTATATGATTATATGTACTTTGTGTTTAACAAAAATCTCTCTTTGGTGCAACGATGGAAGCAAAAATCTTCTGAAGCTGCTGTTATGTATTGTGACCATCTAAGTTTATGGCTTAATGTAATATCCAACTTGCATAATTATCAAGGATATGATCTCACTATTGCCACCATTTTCAAAGATTGGTACCACCATTGTCAAAAAGGAGATCACCATCTTTTGACAATGGTGCAAAACACCAAAATACCTTTCGATGTTTTGATTGAGTTTGTTGAAATAGTGTAGGTGTTTGTTGAAATAGTGAGCTTGAGTTTCACTCTAAATAAAGAGCTAATTGAGAGCTCAATTCATCCCAAATACAAAAGCTTCAAGTGTAGAAAGCTTTAAGAGTGTTAGAGAGTGAATGTTTTTTGTAAAGTTTAAACACTTTGTATTCTATTCTTGTAAGTAATAGAGTTTCAGTTTTTCCTTCAAATACACTCTAGAGTGATCAAAGAATCACAACAAGTGGTATCAGAGCTTTGGTTATACTTTGGGGTCGTAAAATCGAAGAACAAAACTCGGTTCGGAAAATTTGAATTTCGGGAAAGTTGTCAAAAATTATTTTTGAGCAGACCGTCACCTAGTTCACGTCGAGACGAGCACAGTGGTATTTTCCGGTGATCAAACGGAGCATACCAGAGCCTGGAGAACCAGTTGTCTGCAGTAGACATGCAACTGGCAGATGAAATTCAAGCCCTCTTACTACTCAGTTCTCTTCCTGACAGTTGAGAGACATTGGTGGTTACTCTCAGCAACTCAGCTCCAGGAGGCAAACTTACCATGCATATGGTAAAAGATGCCCTGTCAAATGAAGAAGCCAGAAGAAAACATGTGGGCACGGATCAAACACAAGCCATTGTCTCGGAGCATCGAGGAAGACAACGGGAGAAAAATCAAGGTAAATGGAGATGCAGAAGCAAAAGTAGGGCAAATCCACGTACGGGAGAAAACCTACATACAATTGCTTCCACTGTGGCATAGAAGGCCACTTAAAGAAAAATTATTGAAAGCTGCAACGAGAGTAGGGTCAAGGTAATTCTCAGCCGAAGAAAGATGATGCGGAGACACTAATAGTTACCTCAGGAGATGTAGCTATCTGCTCCGTCCAGGAAGAAGCATGTCTTCACACCGCAACACAAGATGTTGAATGGGTGGTAGATACTACATCATCCTACCACGTCACCCCTTACAGAGATTTCTTCACAATATACAAAGCATGAGACTTTGGAGTAGTGAAGATGGGAAATACCAGTTCTTCTCAGATAGTGGGAATTGGTGAAATTCAGTTGCGGACAAATGCATGGTATACAATAACCCTAAAGGAGGTAAGACATATCCATGAACTTCGGTTAAATTTACTCTCGAGGGTGGCCCTTGACAAATAGGGCTATGCTAGCCACTTTAGCATTGACACTTGGAGAATGATAAAAAGGTGTCATGGTCATCGCTCGAGGACATATTTATGGAACTTTGTACAAGACTCATGTGAAGATATGTGCAGAAAGCCTCAATGTAGCTGAACATGAGGCTTCTCAAAATCGGTGGCACCAGAGACTCGGTCACATGAGTGAAAGAGGGTTGTCTACCTTAACAAAAAAAGATTTAATCACTGTCTCCAAAAATACTGCTCTAGATCCTTGCAATCATTGTCTATTCGGTAAGCAACATATAGTCTCTTTCAATTTCTCTTCTACAAGAAGATCAGAGTTAGTCAGTCTAGTGTACTCTGATGTTTGTGGTCCATTGAATGTCAATTCATTAGGCGGTAATAAATACTTTCTGACTTTCATTGACAATGCTTCTTGGTATTTTCTAAAAACATAGGATCGGGTCCTGGATTATTTCAAACTATTCCATGCCATGGTCGAGCGTGAAACATGGAAGAAACTGAAGTGCCTTCGCACAGACATTGGAGGCAAATACACTTCCAGGGAGTTCGATGCCTACTGCGGAAGCCACGATATTCGACATAAAAGGACTGTTCCATACACTCCAAAGCATAATGTTGTTGCTGAAAGGATGAACCACACTATTATGGAGAAAGTCATAAGCATGATCAGCATGGCTAAGTTGCCAAAACCATTCTGGGGAAAAGCTGTTCGTGCCGTCTGCTACCTGATCAATAGATCACCATCTGTTCCGTTGAACTTTGAAATTCCAGAGAAAATGTAGTCTGGTAAGAATCCCTCATATTCTCACCTTAGAACATTCGGTTGTTTAGCCTTTACACATGTATCCAAGAAGCTCATGCAGAATCTTGATGCAATGATTACTCCATGCATCTTCATAGGCTATAAAGACGAGGAATTTGGATACATGTCATGGGACCCGAAGGAAAAGAAGGTCAATAGAAGCAGGGATGTAGTGTTTCTTGAAAACCAGACAATAGAAGACATTGAAAAATCCAAGATGTCTTCTAATTATAATGCCGAAAAAGCCGATGCAAATCCAGACACAACCCCAGCACCAACACGAGTGGCCACAATAATGATGGGGTGCAAGATATGTCAGAAGCAGAACCGGAGGAGGAAGGTAGTGTTGAGTAGGGGGAGCTGCAACCTACTCCATCAGAGACTACAAGATCATCTACAGAACTAGATGATGACAGACCTCCAGAAACCAGCGAACCTCCAGTACAAAAATCTGAGCGAGGTCGGATTCCATTAAACAGATACTCAAGATCTGACTATATTCTGCTTACTAACGAGGGGGAGCCAGAAAGTTTCAAGGAAGCTGTTTCTCATAAAGAAAAAGAAAAATGGTTGCACACAATGTAGGATGAAATGGAATCTCTGCAGAAAAATAATACTTATGAGATAGTCAAGCTCCCGCATGGTATGAATGCACTGAAAAACAAATGGGTGTTCAAGCTCAAGAAATATGGCAGCGGAAATGTGGTGAAACACAAAGCTCGATTAGTAGTCAAAGGATTCCTACAAAAAAGGGAATTGAATTTGATGAAATATTTTCACCAGTGGTAAAAATTGCTTCAATCCGAGTTATCCTATGATTGGTAGCCAGTTTGAACTTAAAGCTTGAACAGATGGATGTCAAAACAACATTTATTCATGGTGATCTAAATAAAGAAATCTACATAGAGTAGCCAGAAGGTTTCAGGAAAAGAAAACCTTGTTTGCAAGCTGAAAAAGAGCTTGTAGGGGCTCAAGCAAGCACCGAGACAGTGGTACAAGAAGTTTGACTCATTTATGATGGGTCAATGATACAAAAGAACTACAGCAGATCAATGTGTATACATTCAAAGGTTTCCAGATGGAAATTTCGTTGCTCTTCTATTATATGTGGATGACATGTTGATTGTTGGACAAGAAGCAGTGAAGATCAGCCAGCTGAAGAAGGAACTCTCTAAGTCTTTCGACATGAAAGATTTAGGACCGGCTCAATATATTTTGGGAATGGAGATAGTCTGTGACAGACATAATAAAAGGTCGTGGCTTTCACAGGAGAGTTATATTGAATGGATAATCAGGAGGTTTGATATACAGAAAGCCAAACCCGTCAGCGTTCCGCTAGCGCACCATTTCAAACTGAGGAATAGTTCGTGCCCTTCATCCAAGAAAGATATAGAGGAGATGCCATCGATATCATATTCTTCAGCAGTTGGAAGCCTAATGTATGCAATGGTATGTACCAGGCTAGATATTGCTTAAGCAGTTGGTGTAGTGAGCCGTTTTCTCTCTAACCCAGGAAAACAACACTGAGAGGTGGTCAAATAGATTCTCAGGTACCTCAAAGGTACATCGAAGTTACGTCTGTGCTACGGAGGAGCTGATCCGATCTTGGAATGCTATACAGATTCAGATATGGCAGAAGATATTGATGGTAGAAAATCTACAACAGGTTTTCTCTACACTTTTACAGGGGGAGCTGTGTCATGACAATCAAGATTACAGCGGTGTATTGCATTATCCACAACAGAAGCTGAGTATATTGCAGTATCAGAAGCATGAAAGGAAATATTGTGGTTAACGCGTTTTCTCTAAGAGTTAAGGATAAACAGACATGATACAAGATACATTGTGACGGTCAGAGTGCTCCGGACTTGAACAAGAACTCAATGTATCACTCCCGGATGAAGCACATTGATATTTTCTATCATTGGATACGTGAAGTGATGGATCAATAACTGCTGAGACTAGTGAAGATCCATACAGATGAGAATCTAGCTGACATGTTAACAAATATGGTTACTGGAGACAAGCTAGAGTTATGCAGAGACATGGCCGGGATAGCTGTCAGATGACAATCATTTTCGGGTGCAGTTGGAGGGGGAGAATTGTAATATCCAACTTGCACAATTGTCAAGGATATGATCCCACCATTGCCACCATTTTCAAAGATTGATACCACCATTGTCAAAAGGAAGATCACCACCTTTTGACAATGGTGAAAAACACCAAAATACCATTCGGTGTTTTGATTGAGTTTGTTGAAATAGTGTAGGTGTTTGTTGAAATAGTCAGCTTGAGTTTCACTATAAATAGAGAGCTAATTGAGAGCTCACTTCATCCCAAATATAAAAGTTTCAAGTATAGAAAGCTTTGAGAGTGTTAGAGAGTGAATATTTTTTGTAAAGTTTAAACATTTTGTATTATATTCTTGTAAGTAATAGAGTTTCAAATACACTCTAAAGTGATCATAGAATCACAACACTTAAATCATTTAAGAGGAGAAGAATCAAAAGTAGAACATCCACTCAGAAAAGGAAATTATCATCTTAATTTGAATAACATTATCATTTATAATTTTATGAAAAATGATAGGGAAACTAAATGGAGACTAAAATCACTCTTAAAATATAAGTATTTTATGATTAAAAGTAATTTTAATAATAAATACGGATATTTTATGATTGATTTCTCTCAATATAGTCTAGATTAGTTTCTATATCGCTCCTCTAATTTTACAAGGTAGCTCAATTAGAGGTATCAAAAATAAATAAAAACGTTAAAATTTCATTCCATTGCAAGTTTAAAGAAGATCGTGATATAACTCTTATAAATAAATGATAATGTTTTCTTCATCAATTAGCAGTAGCAGTGCAAAAATGGTTAGCCTCTTATATCCACTTTGATATTTTTTCCCCTCATAATTTTGCTATATTCTCTTTAGGTTTTTTTTTCCCATTTAGATAAATGTGGCATATATATGTTCATCAAAGCACCAATGATTCTGCATGATTCAGTTGGAAATCAAATAAATTATGGCAATGAATATCATGAAAGAATACAAATGCAAACACCCTATGGCATATATATGTAGGGCTACAGTTTTAATAATGTACCACAACTTCAACAAGGCTACTGGCACTGGCACAGGCACAGACACAACGACCAGTATCATCATGATCCCATGCTTCATTACTATCCTCAGCCGCTGCAAAGGCATGCCATCATGGTAGCTTCCCCACGTCACCATGATCATTAGCATCAGCCTTATGGATATAGTGACTGGAGCATGCATCATCGTTGTTAACATGGTTGATTGCTGGGAGGACCTCAAGAGGTCATAGTGTGGGCTGAAATTTATATTTGGTATTTGGACCTTGTTGACGGCTGATTTTGGCCTCAGGGCAATATGGGAATATTACTCCCGAGACAATCCGCCCTCAATAGTGAATTTGTTTGGTTATGGGGGACCAAAAGCAAACTTAGCAAAAGACAGATAAATACGCCAATCGACAAGGAGATTTAACGTGGTTCGGCGGATCAGATCCCACCTACGTCCACAGGCACAAAAAAGGATGATACTTTTATTACTCAAACACGTTTCTCGGCTCTGCTTCTTGCTTTTTACAAGTCTGATGGTAATGATTCTGATATTGATTCTGATGATGGTTCTTAATGCTCTCCCCTTGTTTCTTTTATGCATACTCTACCCTTCTATTTATAATAGTGTAGAAATCAGATTCCTTCTCCTACAAGAATTTCCTAGTTGAAACTATTCTCTTTTCCCATAAGGATTCCTAGTCAAAACTATTCCCTTTTCCCATAAGGATTCCTAGTCAAAACTATAAGGATTCATAATCAAAACTACATTTACTTTCTTTATCCTACTAGGACTCTGTCTCACCAGTTTTCCCCATGAAAATAGGATAACTTGTCGTCTTATCCGCAAGAATAGGGTGTCATCTTCTGGAGCATATCTCGCTATCTGGTCGGTCTTCATGAGGTCGGTCATGATGGTCATCCGAATCGAAGTGGTCGGTCACCTACCATTAAGTGCTCGACCCTCACTTATATGGTCGGTCATGATGGTCATTTTTAATGATTTTGACCATGGAGGGAATTTACCCTTTTACCTCTGACGTGCTGTTTAAATATCATAGTGCCTAAAAAACACCATCAACAGACCTCAAGAGGCTTTTTGACGTAATCAGCCTAAAATTTTTAGTAAGGTTATTATTGTCTTTTCACCTAAAGTCAATGGTCATTTTGAATTTTTGACTTTATATGGTTAATTGATAAATTTTCGTTTGACCAAAAACTAGGGATTTGACTGACATTTTTCAGTCCATTATAAAAACTTTTTCTTCTTTCTCTCTCACAAAAACGTGAGACTCCATTTTCTTTTTTTCTTATTCCTTCTCTCATTTTTTCTACTTCAAATGTGTGAGAGGGAGAGAGAGATCTGGCCATATTTAGGTGAGTGGAGCTAGGGGATTATAGAGAGAGTCATGAGGAGCAGTTTGGTGGTGGTGGCGTCACCGGAGGTGGCTCTTTTCTGGCGAGATCGTGGCTTGAAGATTCTGGCAATTTTTGGATGATTCACAGCAAACTGGAGCTCAGATGGGCACGTGACTACCACCAGAGGACTCAGCTCGACGACGCGCACATTTTGGTGGAGAAGGTGTGGCGACACTCCGGTACATGGGCCCCACGTGCTGATGAGTGTGGCGGCATGTGAAGCTCACTCGCCACCGTGAGATGGGACAGTTTGCTGCTTCTGACATCCCCGACTCATTGGTTCGATCATTTCGTGCGGTAATGAACCTGAACTATAATTTTTGTGTATTTGTCGTATTTTTATGTGTATTATTAACTGAATTTTGGATTATTTAAATTGTATTGAGATTTGATTTGTTATTTTCAAATTGTGGCGTTGGATTTGAAGTGTGGTTGTGTGATTGTTATAGGCCCCAGATGGATATTTTTTTGATATTGAATTGTAAATGGAAAGTCCGAGATTTAAACGGAACTATGATGATTTTCTGTTAGATCTGTGCAGGAGTTTGATTTGGTGCATTTTACATCTTAGATTTTGAGATGTCATTTTTGGGTGATCTTTCGACGGTCACTGGTCAGCGGGACCTGCATGCCTCGTAGAGCGTGTCGGGTGAGTCCTAAGAGGGTTTTATAGCTGTTAGGCTAACATAATAGTCTGAACGCGTGGGCATCATTGTGAGATCGATTTTGTGTTTCGAGCGTAGGGTCGAGGTAGGGATTCGGTATTCATCTTGATTGCAGTTTTAGGTTATATATATATCATTAATTTATGCCTATGAAAATAATGTTAAAAATATTTTAATATTAGACATGTTTTATGGAAATATGAAATGATGTGTTGGGCAGTACGACGCGACCATTATGAGTTTTATTATTTTATTTTATACATATATGCATGGTAGTATAAATGTAAATTGGATCAAACCTGAGTTGGTAATAATATTAAAAATTGGTATATGTGGAGCCCAGTTGTGGCGCACATCTTGGATATTATATTACCTCGTTGCAACATTTGCTTGTGTGGAGTCCTGTTTTGGCCCACCTTATATACCCTGGTTGACTCGTTGTGACAACTGTTACGCGATCCCGAGTGGCGCTATTTGGACGGTGATGACGCGTCTCTGGGTGAGAGTACCGAACATACGCAAGGTTTGTTTATTATTGCCCCGTTGTGGCATTTGATCATAAGGATCCCTTCGTGGCATATGATTATGTTTGTTATGTGGCCCCGTTGTGACATATTGATTATTAACGTGTAATATCTCGTATATTTTTCATAACGGTTCTGGAAGATTTCCGAATTGAAATTTAGAATTTGGAACTAAATGATATTTGGAAATAAGATTTTATGTGTTGGGAAATAGGTTGGAATATTTTTTAAGTGAATTTTCGTCGCGTTGGAAAACGCATGGTTTCGAGCTCCGGCAACGCGATTTCCATTTATATCGTTATACGCGTAAAAATTTTTTTGTTTCGGCTATAAAAATAGCAAATTAACTTCGATTGAGCTGATTCTTGAACCATCAGACTCTTTTTTTCGATACAAACAACTTTCGTGTTGAATACTTTTTGAAATTTACATCAGCAGAGCTTTCAAAATTCGAATATCCGAGAAAGCCCCGTGATAGGGACCTAACTGTAATTTTTGGGGGTCATGATGTAATTTTCAGAAACTTTCTTATAAATACCCAATAGTTTCTGCTTATTGCCAAAATGGCATAACTTCTCAAATTTCCCAATTCGCCTCTTCTTCCCCAAATTTTTATTTTTGCTTCACCTAGTCGCGTCGGCGGCCTACCGGCCACCGCCGACCTACGCGAGCAATCAGGGGGGTGTGCCGGCACCCCTCTTATGGTGGCCGGTGGCAGCCCCCAGGTCGCCGGAAAACGATGAAAAATAAGAAGATTCTCGTGGATTTGGGTTTTCCGTTCCCGAATCGTCGCTTCGTTTCACGGCCTGAGCCACCTACCAAATCGAAGATCTTGAAGAGTACTACAAGATTCCGGTGTCGGTTTTACGGAATGGCGCATGGTTTTGCGCGAATCAAGAGAGAAAGATTTAGATGAATAGTAACTTTATTGAACAGTAACTCCAATCAGAATTATGTCAATTCCAACGCATTCGTGGGATCGTTTGTAGTCAGTATATGGCATTGAAATCTCGGTCAAACCTCCCGGTAAAAATTCGTAAATTTTAAGTTTGTTGTTAAATGTTCGGATGTATCTAATAGCTTCATAGAGTAGTGTATTTAGATAAATTGAATTGTTTGAGTATTAGTATAATGAAAATATGCATTTGGTAGAATCCAGGTGAAAACGAAACGAGTTTGATCGATCCGATAAAATATGCAAGTTTTTGGTAAAAGTGATTTTTTTGCGTATAATGTTGTGTTTTGATTGTAATGATAGATATGAGTCATATATAATGTTATGATAGTGTTTGGATAAATCTGGGTAGGTTCGGAGGGTTCGAGACCCTTCCGTAGCTTTTGCGGAAATTTTTTCAGAAGATTTTCCAAAAATATGTACACTACGAATTTAGATGAACTAGTGTCTTGGAATATTTTGTAATGTGTTTTAATATTATTGAGTCTGAAAATATCGAAATCGGACTTGATTTGATTGTCCTAGAAAGATCCAGAATTTTATCTTAGTTAAGTCGAGAATATCGTAAATCACGATTTTGACGGTATTTCGCCATTTATTTTGACAAATGTGATTAGGACTTCGAGTGCTCGTGAAGGTAGGTAAGTAACCCATGCGATGCGTTCTCAAATCATTCTTTTCGTGTTATATATATGTATGTATATAGAGATGATTGAAATGTTTATGATAGTTAAAGATGAGTTTGAGAAATGACTTCGAGATCGTGTATATTTGAGATAGTGGACCATCACATGTATGGACTCTCATTATTGCTATAAATATGAAAGGAAATTTTTAATGATGTTGATGCCTATTTATGCATGTGAGTGTTTGAATATGTAATAGTATGTCTATGTATATGTAAATGAACAAGTATATGAATAAACATTGATACATATATTTGAATATGTTTATGATGATAAGTTATGGACAATTTGAGAATATAACGGTAAAGAGAATAAGTCATGATTTTTGAATTTGTATTAGCACGTGTAGATGTGCGTCACTAGGATAAGTTTGTTATTGATTAATGTATACGATTTACTGGTATATAGGTTGAGTTGGTATATGCTAAGTCTTTTCCGAGTGATGGAAGTTCGTGATTGATTAGATACGTATATGAATGTTGAATGTTGATTGATATGTAAAGAATGTGAGGATTGTAAAGGTCATGGTATCGAAATTCGAAGTGCTGGGTATATTCATATATTTGATATATATATAAACGTATGTGTATGACGATTCTGAATGATAAAGCAATGTTTTTCATGTATATGCTTGTGTATAAGAAATCGTGTAATGAGTTCATGACACGTGATATGTATGCATGTGTGTATGTTTAATTGGTTAACGATTTTGTGGTGTAGTAGCCGAGCTGGTTAGGAAATCCGTTTGGATGACATTCATCTCATACCTATTCTAAAATAGGTAATGAGTCTCATACGAGTATTGTTTGTATGGGCCAACTCATATGTATGTGTTGTTTTGATTATGTGTTGTTTTGATTATGTGTATCTGGATACCTTGATTGTTGTGTATACGGTGATTGCATGTATAGCTGATTATATGTGTGTATATGATAGATTTCATGATATATATGGACTATGGATGTTTACGTGAAATGAATGAATGACTTGAAAATCGGAGTGAATATAAGATGTTATAAATACGTATGTTAAGTTTATTATTGTATGTACGTATATTGTAAAAGAGAACTGAATGTGGATGAAAGCTTCTGATATTAGTTATGTCTCCAAGTAGAAATTCTGGAATTGGATGTACATGAAAATAAGAGAAGTGAAAGATGATTGCTGCACTGATATAAGCGAACACATATGAGTCATAAATGTTAAGTTATTGTAAGGTTATTGTAATTAAAGAAAGTTAAAGTATGTTTTTAATTAAACGAAGTATATTTATTTTATCGATTTGATGATATCTCAAAGATTTTTAATCGAAATAAGGTATAGTAAATTGAATCCTCGTCTCATATGTTGGAAATGGATTCGATGTAAAATGTCTTGTTCTGTGATGTTCGGGTTGATGCTTTGTGTGATTTGAATATTCGGCTAATAGATTGACATATATGTAAATATGTAGATATGAGGATTTGACATGATAAAGAAGAAATGATAATAAAAGTTGATAAATCTAAACTTGTAAAAATGTATTAATTTTGATAAACTGCTGATATGTTGGATTTGTTTGTTTGAAGTTTATATTTGACTTGTTTGTTATAATACTAGCATGGTTACTTACTGAGTTTTATAACTCACACCAAATCAGTTTACTAGTTTTGCAGGTTGGCTTCTAGATTGGTCAACTATTACAACTTTGAAAGTCATGCTCGAGACGTGAATCACCCAAGCGGCAGTCACCCTCGCAAGTGTCCTATGAGAAGTTTTAGAAGTTTAGGATATTGATTTATTGTTTTGTTTGTCGTGTTGAGCACGCCATTTATATTAAGTAAATGATTTGATTGCTTATGATGTTGTGGGCACAGAACCCTTGAGTATTGATATATGATATGGGCACGGAGCCCTTAGGTGATGATTTTGATGTGTTGGTGTGGACTTGAGGTCCATTTTGATATATGATGTTTATTTGAGGGTCGTTTTGATGCTGGACTGAGATCCAGGTTGTCCATTTTTAGGATACATCATGCCGGATTTTCTATAGATCTATAAGCTTATGGAGATGGGTTAATCATGTCTCCTGCCTATAGCATCTTGCCTTTAGCGGTGTGTTACATAACGGCTATTGTTTGAGGTGACCGATTATGTGGCACATTGTTTGTTTATAGCTCCAGTGTTGGGAGTCTGGTTACGCGGCCTTGTGTGGCATTTAACTCACTCGTTTTTATTTAAATGATTAATGTTGTTGATGTTGGACAATTATGACCTATAACATCACTATTTGTACAGATCATGGTGTTGTTGTACAAATTAACTATGTGACAAAGGAAATTGCTCTTTCATCATTTGTAATTAGATCACCAAGATGTATAAATAATGAAAGGTCCATATGATTAGTTCCGGAATTGAGATGATATGAGACAGTATCAATCCACGATGGTTTAATCATTAAATATCCATAGTCAGAGTATTATCGAGATTGGACATCGATAATGCGTAAAAGACTAGTATTACACTTGTGCGCGTTGTGATGACATAACAACATAATTCTCATATATTTGGGTATATGATACTCATGCAAGTGTAATAGGAGGTTGTGTTTACCGATGGTACGGGAAACAGCTTCGCTCTGGATAGACCCCTCAGAATTCCATTAGTAGTATGACTATGTGTCTATGGAAGTCCGAATCAGGGTAGGTGTATTTGGTCTTAACCTGAGACTTGCACCGCTAATACTTGCGACAATCAATATACTTTGGTTTTGGTCGTCCAGGGCTTTAACAGGTTCTGTGTACGCCTCTTCTGGGTATATTGAGAATCGTAGTGTATTGGGTGTGATGTCGAGATGGAAGTATCACTCCAGTCATAGTGGAGATGATGATCACGTAGGATACGGAACTGGTGCTCTTATGTACTGCAGTCATCGGGATAATATGACTAGGTCATGATTATCCGATTATAGAGACTAGTTACCAGAGATCCGATATGTGCTTCGTACGGGCAGACACAATTCCAGCCCCAGGCCTTGCACGTGACATCTGATGCTGGATCAAAATACACAATACTACGTATACTACGCCTGATATAGATCACATATTCCAGTAAGAATATTTCTGGAGAATTGGGTAGGCATAATGCTTTGCTAGAAGCCAAACATGTCTTGTAAATCGGTAAAAACGTAGTACTAGGTACGTACGTGTTCGGATAGTCCGACAACCGGATTTACTGCTAACATATCCGGGGATCTCATGGGTCGCTTCCCGAAGATTCACCGATGAAGTATGACTCACATTTTTATTAATCTGGGATTAATTTGATGAGAGAGAAAATTAATCTGGGATTAATTTCGGAGATATTTTATCTGGGATAAAATATTATTTAAAGAGAGAGAACGATTAATTTGGAATTAATCGATAAATTAATATATTCGATATATTAAACGAAATTGGATTTCGACGCGGAATTGAAATTAGATTTTAATTCGGGCGAACGAGTTAATTTAAAATTAATTCGTTAGCGACGTGAATAGTGATTTTGCTAGGCATAATTATTTAATTACATCGCAACGAAAAATTCGTTAATTTGGAATTAGCGAACCCGAGCCCGAGAGTGTTTGCGGGCGCACTCGCATTGCGAATTTAAATGCGGCCCACAAGTCACATCAAGCGTCAAATCACTCGTCAATCGATTGATGTGATGTCTAGTCACTTTGAGTGATGTGACAACATGTCACTATTGATTGATGTTGGTAGTTGGAAGGCATTGATTGTTTTTGGCCTTTGACTTTTGGAATTTGAAAATGGTTTTTGGTATTTGATTTTTGGAAAATCAAAAACAAAAAATATACAACATTTTTTTCTCTCTCAATTTCTTCTCCTCTCTCTCACGGTCTTGGACCATTTCTTCTTCTCCATTTTCTGTCAAAAGCCGAGAATACAAGGAGAAGCAAGATGATGATTTTGTTGCAAAATCAAGAGTGCTAGCACACAAAGGAGTCATCCTAAGGTGATAGGGAACTAATTTCGTGAGCATGGAATCATCATTTGAAAGCTTGGAGCTTGGAGCATCAATGGAGGTGGTGACAAAAAATGAGGAGCTCAAAAACAGTCCTTGGCCGATAGCTTCATCACCATGGAGGAAAAGTTTTTTCCTTCGTCTCATCCAAACCGATCAATGTAAGTATGTTTCCGCCAATTTCATTGTTGTATTCACATGTGTTTCTTGCTTGAAAATGATCATTGGGACCTTAGAGAAACCCAACAGTTGATGGTGTATATTTTATTTATATTGATAAAATATTTAAATTATAGTTATTTCTTAACTCGCATATTTGACATTGTTTTATTATGCATATATATTTATATATCTTACTAACCATACAAGGTTTTTGTAAAATCAATTAAGGTGAGTGCACTAATCCCTACTAAGCACGTGGTTTCGCTCATCCCTCAACTTAACATTTCATATTAGATTTTAGAGCTTCGGAGCTTGAGGGTGCGTTCTGGGTTTTGGAGTTTCGGAGAGCAAAAAACGGGTTTGATTCCTCAAGAATGTTCGGATCGTGTTGAGTAGCTTCCTTCGTTTCATCGGTGCTAGTGCATTCCTGGAGGTATTGACTTGTATTTAAGATTATCAGACTGTGTAGTTTTTTAGGTAATGCAAGTCGGACCATTATTTGAATTTTGATTATTTACGTCATGACAAATGTTCACATATAAACTGTAGGAACGTTTTGGATATTTTTTGTATGATTTATATATTTTTTTTATTTTAAAGTCCCTGCGGCATGTTTTTGAGATTTTTGTATCTTGGTCCCTTTTGACCAAGTCATGTTTTGACTTTTTGACCATTAGTGTGACTTTTGACCGTTTGATTGATCTTTGAATCAGTTTTATTTTGTGTATTTACCCCGTTGTCATTGGCCCTGGTTTTGAGTCGTGACAGATATTGTCCATGATATGACATACAGATATACTCAAGTTATAATTACTTATCTGAAACGAACAATATGAATTTGGAGCTGTCTAGTATCTATAGGATGGTGAGAGAATTACATGTACAAAAATAAATAAATAAGCATACATCACTAGCTTTAGATTTTTCTTTTTTCCTTTAGAATAATAGCCTCATGTTCTTATAAGATACAAATAATTTAAACTAAATATTTTAGAGTATTCATATCTTTTTCATGCGAATTTTAAATCACAATCTATAAAAGCCAAAATCAGTCTCAAAGTCGCTGTCTCTTTTAACTAAAATGTGCCTATATTTTTTTTTTACTTACAGTCACAATATAACTATCATTTAAGTGACTTATAATTTAATCATACGTGTGTCTCGATCACATTTGTGACCTAAGTCACACTGTAACTTTAATTTTTTTACCTACAATCATACAAGGATTGTTGATTAAATATGTGGCATGTAGGTTCGGTCGCTATTCTAGAACCGGCGGTTCCGGTTCTGGTTTTGAACCGCATTAATAAAATAAATAATAAAAATAAAAATTAATTAATTTAGTTTTATTTAAATTAAAAAATATTACTATAGAAATATTAACATAAACATGATCTTCATGGTTAAATTTCGTACTCCATTAATTACTTCACTAATTCATTAATATTATTATTATATAAATTTTATTTTTTTGTGATTCCGATTCCATTAAAAATGGAATTGGAATCGCCGGAGTTCCAGTTCGAAACCGAACCGCGTGTGGGCCTAGTTGAATGTGTGTTTTTTTACCCACAATCACAATGTGACTATCAACCAAGTGACTGATAATTTAGTCATGAGTGTGCCTCAGTTACATTATAACTGTTTTTTAACCTATATTCACACAATAACTGTCAATTAGATGTGTGACTGAGTGTATTTTTTTTATCCACCCTTATCTTTTACAGTAAAATAATAATAATATAATTACTATTCACTTGAATAGTAAATGCTGTTCACTTCACAATTTCCTTACTCTTCTTAAAAAAAGAATGTAGCTATTTTGTTTTAAAAAATGACTAAATAAAAAGAAATATTAAAAGCACAAGACTAAATAAGAAATAACTTAATAGATAGGGTTTACTAATAATAAGTGTTTTGCTGGAAAGTAATAGGGCCAAGCTTGTTGATCAGGATGAGATTCATCCTCATGTTAATTGTTATGGAGCTCATGTAGATGGCTCCTTGAAAACTGATGGGAGCCAAAGAGGTATTAGGGTGATAAATAAGGACAGTGAAGGAAGTGTGAAGGTGGTGGTTGTGCAACAAAGCTCGAATGAATCCGATATTGAACAGGTGAAAGCTAAAGCTATTTTATTAGGGATTAAGGCTGCTATGGAGACTAAGGCTCTGCCTATTGTCATTGAGTCAAATGCTTTCAATGTGGCTAACTTGGTACTTAGAAAATCTCATAGTGCCAAAAAATTTGTTTGGGTGATTAGTGATATCCAAGAAGTGATTGCTTGTTCGAACCATATATTGGTTCAGTTTAGATCTAGTCTATATTACAATTGCGCATAATTTAACTAGACTTGCTTTATCAAGCAAATTTTGTGGCATTTGGAAGGAAGCCTTCCCTCCTTTTGTATCTTCTCTTTTCTAGTTATGAATGAATTTTATTTTCAAAAAAATAATAATAATAAGTGAGGGAAAATAAAATTATTAAAAATAATTATCTATTAAAAAAAAATACTGAAATTCCCAAAACCGAAAAATTATCAAATCCTAGCCCAACTTGACTTTAGTGGGTTAAATTTATCAAACCGAAGCCCAACCAGACATTACATTTAAATTAAAACGCGGTCGTTTCGCTAAACAGCATATTTTGGTTAGACACTTTTACCCTTAAATGAAACGAGATCATTAGGATAATTTGGTAATTGAACCAACTAGGGTTTTTGATGGTATAACTACTAAGCTACTTTTGCCCCACTCATGCCTCTCTCTGCCTCAAGCCCTTGAAGCTTCTATCGAGCGCAGCAGTCAGAGAAACCCTAAGAAATATCTCTCTGCCAAAATGGGTATCTCTTAAAATCCCTTCTTATCCTCAATCTCTTCTCAAAATCAAAAATTTTAATGATTTTGTTTTTTCATTTTGGTGATCGTGTTAGTTGAAAAAGAAAATGACAAAAGTTGACTCTCTCTGTGTTTTTGGTAGGTATTTCCCGTGATTCTATGCACAAGAGGCGTGCCACTGGTGGCAAGAAGAAGGCTTGGAGGAAGAAGAGAAAGTAAGTTCTTTTTTTCTTCATTTTAAATTCAAAACTTTGGTTTTTTTATTCATGATTACTTTTTTTTTTATGTGTTTTATTCTTCACATACTTCCAATCCTTGTAGTTTTATAGACGCTGTTTGCGGTAAATAAAATAATTTTGATATAAAGTTATTATCTATATAAATTTACGGTTTGTTATTTTTCTCTGTCAAATAGTAGTCATAAATTTTTCTAGTTAAGATATGGGTATTTTTGCTAATGTGGTTATTGGGGTTTAGACTAAGTTATTAGTTTGGATCCTGGGATTTAATGTGCTGATGAATTGCTTTCTTTGCTTGTTCATGGAAGGTATGAGCTCGGAAGGCAACCAGCAAACACTAAGTTGTCAAGCAACAAAACAGTTAGGAGGATTAGGGTTCGTGGAGGTAATGTGAAGTGGCGTGCTTTGAGGCTTGACACAGGAAACTACTCCTGGGGAAGTGAAGCTGTGACTCGTAAGACCAGAATTCTTGATGTGGTGTATAATGCCTCGAACAATGAACTGGTCCGTACTCAAACTTTGGTGAGGAGTGCCATTGTTCAGGTTGATGCAGCACCATTCAAGCAGTGGTATCTCCAGCATTATGGTGTTGACATTGGTCGCAAGAAGAAGGCCGCAGCTGCTCCTGCAGCCAAGAAAGAAGGAGAGGTATATCAATATTCTCAACAACTTATGCTTTGAGCCTATATGTTTCTTTTCAGTAGAGATATTTTCTAAACATGATATGGCTTCATTTGAAATTAAAGTTTCTTTTAATTAAATTTTTCATAGAACAGAATGGAAGAATCCTGTGTCAAATAGACTATCCTATAGGGGTGGTCAAAAAAGTAACTAAAACTGAAAAACAGATCTGAACTGAAAAAACCGAACCAAAGTGACAAATTTTTTTATTTTCACTAATAATTTTTATATATTTTAATTAAAAAACCTAACCGAATTAGAATAATTTTTAACTAAAAAAAACTAATTGAACCTAATTAATTGAATAATTTAATTTACTGAATTTTTTAAAATCTAGTCATATTATTTTCTTGTTTTATAATTATATTTGTTATATTATTTAATTAATTTAGTGTTTAGTGATGAATAATTTAATAAAATATTTATAATTTTTTGCTTTAGTTATTATTCTTTTTATTTTCCTATATTTTAAATAATTTAAATGATGATTATATAGTATGAAAATTTTTTATTGGTATAGTTGTGATGATTAGAATAGTTACGACATAAAAAAAAAATTTAAATGTTAGATTCATTGAATGTTATTAATTTTTTAATTATTATTATTATTATTATTATTATTAAAAATTTTGGAAAAACTGAATTGTACCTTCACTTTACCGACAATTAAAAATAATTACAATTTTTTGATAAAAAACCGAACATTTACTTTTTTAAAAAAATTGAATAATTATAAATATTTTTTTTTATAATCATATCGAACCGTGCCCATCCCACACTCAGAAAGGTGATTAGAGGTTTTTTATGTAGGGTTGGGTAGTGATAACTTTGTGTGGAGGGGATTATTATTCCTTTCTTATTCTTGTATCTATAGTTATTTCTCGTGTTTTCTTATCCTACCAATTTCTCTTGGAAAACTACTGCACAACAGAGCTTTCTATAAGTTTATGTGCTTCATTAAGCTTTGTTACTTTAGAATGTGCATGACCCCATTTATTTTTCTGTTGTAGTTACATATGGATGCGAGATTGCTATTTACATATTTAACTTATTTTATTTCACTGTTTGATAGGATGGTGAGACTCCTGCCACTGAAGAGGCGAAGAAGAGCAGCCATGTCTTGAGAAAGCTTGAGAAGCGCCAGAAAGATCGCAAACTTGACCCACATATTGAAGAGCAGTTTGGTGGTGGTCGTTTGTTAGCTTGTATCTCATCTCGCCCTGGCCAATGTGGACGTGCTGATGGGTATGTGACTTATTTTATTTCTTCTTAGTTATCAAATTTATTGAAGTCAGCCTTGCTAGCAAAAAAAAAATGTATTCAAGGCGCGCACACACACTAATACTTTTCCATTTTGTAAAAGCCATATATGAATATGTTTTTATTCATTTCCGCTGCCTCTTAATGGGTATCAAAGGATTTCTAGATTTTCTTTTATCACATTGTACATCACAAACTTAACTTTGGATATGATCACAGTTCTTTATATTCTTCGACAATGTTTTTTCTAAACTATATTTTGGAGATGATCAGAGTTATTTATATTTGTGGACCATAGTTTTTTTAAATATCGTGGAAAATATTGGCTAGATACAAGACTGATGAGAATAGTTGCAATCTTTTTTCTACCATTGATGGGCTTTCTGATTCTTGACAGATACATCTTGGAGGGTAAAGAGTTGGAGTTCTACATGAAGAAGATACAGAGGAAGAAGGGCAAGGGAGCAGGTGCTGCTTAAAATTTTGTTATTGCAATTCTATTTCAGAATGCATTGTGTTCTTATTTTAGTTCCAAGCTAAACTTGGAACTTGGATTAAAACAGCAGTGGAACTTGGTGTTAAATTTTGATTTTGACTATTATCAGTGTTTGTTCCAATTAGAGTTTTTTTTCTGAGATCAGTAACTTCTTGGTGGTTAATAGTTTCACTTGATGTTATGTTTCTTTTCTTTACGTGTTGAATAAATTTTAAATGTTATTTTTTTTATAATAATAAAATATTTGAGGTGGAATTTAATTAGGAATAGGATTTGTATTTTTAAAAATATAAGAAAAATCATATGATTGTTTTGGAAATAAAAACGAAATCTGATGTGGTTTTTTAGGAAAAAAAGGTAGTGAATTTTTATATATATAAAAAATTTCCCCCACATATATTTGTGTTCATGGTATTACTGTACCCAAGGTTATGTTTGGATGGAATGTAATTAAATGTAATTTAAAATATTTAAAATTTATTATTTATTATTTGGATTGATAGATGATGATAAAATAAATGTAATAAAAATGAGACCTTGAGCAAATGAAAATGATGTAGTGGATTTCGAAGTCGGGTCCTTATTATTCCCTTACCTTTTCTTAGTATTCGAATTTTTTCGGGGTGAAAAATCACCAATAATATATCTCCAATAGTTCTCGGTATCAATGAGTTAGTGAGTTGATGTCAGGAATTTAAAAAGGATGGTGGTGCAGACTGAGCCATTGTCCTCGGGTCGTGATTCCTTGAAGCTTCCAAGAGCAATGATGAGGACCCCGAGGGCCCAGAGATGCAGAAGTCAGAGGGAGAACTCGAGCCTATGGCGCGGAGAAGTTTTCTCGAGGAAGAACATGTTATTGATGAAGCGAGTGGATACCTCGACCCCACCTGAAGAAGAAGTGTCAGCGTTGACCAATTGAAGGGATGGCTTGATCGAGCACTGTTTGCCTCGATATGCCGACCCGGTGAATAGAGCTGAGATCACGATAAATATATGGTGACCTTTATCCGTGATCGTCCATGTGGAGACATGAGAATAGATGGACCTTATATGATGTGATCATATAATACTGGACCCAGATAGAAATAATTTTCTTATAATATCCGTTAAATAAAAAAATTCATTTCGATTTATTAGAAGGTCATATATGGATTGATTTTACTCATGAGTATACTAAGAACTCCTGCATGACAGACTATGTCTTTTGATTTATAAAGGTGGGGTTGATGTAGCAATCTCGACCAATAGTTATGTACTTTGGGGACATTGTTTGGTATGTAGCTGAAGACGTTTTATATAGATATTGAGTTAACTCATTGCGAGAAGTAGAAGTGTATTTTCCTTAAAGGTTGATTCGATATTTGAACGGTTAGAGGGCTCGGGTCTTTCTATTACGAATAGAAAGATTAACATTTATAATGGTTATGAATAAATCGTTCATTAAAGAATCAATGGTACATAAGGTAAAAATAATTAGAGGGGTATAACAGATATTATGACCTAGCTCTAATTATAAGATACTCGTGAATGGTCAATCCGTATGTAATGACTATTTTGATGGATATTGACGTGATTCAGCTTGAATTATCTATCTGCAGCAACGAGAGTGCAGCTTCAGGTTTTTAGTTGAATAACCCGAAGTTAATAATTCAGAATATTTAATTAAGAGCTTAATTAATATTTCAGGATTAATGAGCTTGGAACCGTAGGTCCATTTGGTCCCGTGCTAGCTCGATATACTGTAGCAGATTAAATATAATTGGATAATCCAATTATATACTCACATATGTATAATATATATATATATAAATTAATAAAGGTTTAATTTTTGAATTTCCAAAAAATAGTTTTTGGAAACCCTTGGTTGGTTTTGGTAGTTACACTTTTAATCGGTGATAACTTTTCATTTTTGTAACATCTAATGTCTTTATGGAAAGTAAATTTTATGTTACAAAATTTTTGAAAATTCCCTAGGGTTGTCGATTCTTACACTAAAGGGGAGGGAAAAAGTTTTGTTTTATTTTGGAAATAAAACCCTAGGTATATAAAGAAAATGTGATTTTCTTTTTGTCTAATGAATCTCATTCTAACCCTAGCCATTGTTCTTGGCATTCTCTCAAGAGTTGAGGAAAAGAAAATGGAAGAACAAAAAATAACCAAAAGAATAACTTGTGTGACATTTTCATCTCTAAAGAGTTTAGAGATTTATTTATGATTATAGCCCACTTTATTTTCTGTTGGTAACGAGATATAACACAGAAGGTTATTTGGAGTCAATCAAAAACTCATCATCTTCTCCTTCTAAAACACCACACGACACTGAGCAATTTAAAGCTCACTGCCGCACACAAAAATTGTGTAACGGGGTTCGGTTCGATTTGTTTTTGTTCCAGAAATTTTGGGGAATATTTAGAGGTGTTTTAGGACTGTGTTGGGGCTGTTTTTAACTGAAAAATCAAACCATAAACTCAGTTGCTGTTCACGCAAATAGAGGTTGATTTGGTCAGTGAGCTGGGCGCATTTCGGGTCCAAAACAGTCAAGATCTGATCCATTGTTCGGGGGCCGTTCGGGGCTGTTCCGGAGCTGAATTTTTGTTCAAAACAGAAACAAAATTTCAGTGGAAGGGCTAGTAACATTCGGCCAGAAGAAGAGAAGGGCATACAAAATTTTCTTGTGCGATCCCGTGTGCCTAAGGTGATTCTGCTGCGCTAGGAAAGTGGTTCCTACAATTGGCATCAAGAGCGAGGTTGAAAAATGTTCTTAACCCTTCTATTTTTCATTAAAGTTACTATTTTTATTTATTTATATGAGATATAAATAATAATATGCATGTTTAGATGAGTAGACACAAAGTAATATTCATGAGATGAATGATTATTGTTGATTCATGTGATGAATGATTTTTTGCATTAACTGTAAATTTTTCAGGCTCTTATTTTTATGTTGGTTTTGGTTTTGGGATGTAAGGCCATAAGGTCAATTTTTACAAATGTTGTAATTTTATTTTCCAAAGTAAAATTTCAATTTTTTTTTTTTTTTTTTTTTTTTTGTAATTTGGAACACCAAAGTTGCAAAAGGAGCCAGAGCCAACACCACATTGGAGTGAGATTTGAAGACCAAAGGATGCATTGAGAATTTTATATACTAATTAGATTAATATAGGAAAAATAAGAGTCCGGTCAATGCAAAATTAATTTTTTTATGTTGTATGTATGTTTAATTCGAAATATTTGAATAACATGTCATATAGTTTAGGATGTCTACTCTTGCATTTTCACATGCCATAACATGTTTTGGATGCATAAATATTCTAGACATAAAATATGATTTTATGAAATTTGAAATGATTAAACTGGAATATGGTATGGATGAAAAATGATTAATTAGATTAATTGGTTTAATGATTTAAAATTGGAAATTCTAAAATATTGGGCTTAATAAGTGCATCATGAATTTCATTGGTATATAGGATGAAAACTCGAACGTAAATTCTATAGCCGATTATGAATGGACGGTAATGTGATATGCACTCGGGATACAACTCCACGTAACATTGGAATTTATAACGCGACTAGATTAATTAAATGGTTTAATTAAAATTTTGTCCACTTTAGAATTTTAAATTTTAAATTATTAGTGATCCAATATTTTAAAAGTTAAAATAAATTAGGTCACAAAAACTAGCTTAATTAAATTAGTTTAATTAAGTAAATAATTAGGATAGACTAATAGATATTAGTAAAATAAATTTTAAGAGTTAAAATTGGTAAGGTCACTAATAATGCACTAGTGTAAATAAGAGTTATGTTTTTAGCCGCGCATAAATTTATTGACACTAGTAAATTAAAATATTAAATATTTTAAAATAGAAACCTTAATTTTAAAATATTGAGTGGGAGAGGGATATACAACAATATATCCCGTGATCTCCGTTGTTCGTCCGAAAACGTGAGATCCAAAATAGGGGTGAGCAACGGTTCCGGGTCTACCCGGAACCGGTTGGAACCGGACCGATTTTCCGGGTTTGGAACCAGAACCAGTTATAATCGGGTAGGTTCCGGTTCCAAAAATGAAGGAACCGATTTTATCCGGGTAGGTTCCGGTTCCAAAATGATCGGAACCGGAACCGGACCATGGAACCGATTTTAATAACGAACCGGATAATTTCTGTTGAAATTTAGAACCTAAATTAGGTCGAAAACTGTATTTCTGAGAGTGAATCTAGTCTTAACAATGTGAAATTTATAGATGTTTAAAATATTTTTATTACTTCTTGTTATTACTGGCTATTTCCAATTGGCCAATACTTTTACTGGATTATAACATTTTTTTATTTACTTGTTCTGATTACATTCAACTGAGTGCTAAACTGGGACTACTGATGGCCTCTGTTTAAACTGGGAGTACTGATGGCCTCTGTAACCTTGTTAGCCTGGAGCTCGGAGGATATAAATATAATAGGAATAATGATTTGATTAATGATTTAAAGAGAAGTAAAATTAATGTATATTCTCAACCTGGAGCTTGCTGGATATAAAATATTAATATCATAGGAATAATGATTTGAGGACCAACGCTCGGACTCTACAAACTGATGAAGGAGCTGACGGAAGATGTAGAAAGATTAAATGAAACGGTATCATTCTTCTCATTGATTGTCCATTTATTTTTTAATTTACTTTGATTAAATTTTAAACATAGCATACCCAAGATTTCACAACTAGGCAACTCAATGCACTGATAACTTGCCTAATTGTAAATGAAAACAGAAAGGGTAATGAGATTGACGAGCATTAAAAGTCTAAAACTTCATTTTTTTCGTTCTTGAGCTTCCGCACTCCGATTTGGTCCCCGTTTTTTCCTACGGACTCGTATTGGAATGTAGTTTTTATTAAAATATTTTAAAATAGGGTAATTCGGAACCGGACCAGAACCAGATTGGAACCGAATAATAGGGTACCCTGTTAATTGGGTAGGTTCCGGTTCCACTTAGTGCGGAACCGAATTTTTCTGGGTAGGTTCCGGTTCCATGCGGAACCGGAACCGAAACCGGTTTTGCTCACCCCTAATCCAAAAGGCGCATCGAGACAGCTTTGTTTTCGCTTCCCTATTGATGGTGTCCATTTTGGGTCAATATCAAGTTTGGATTCTGAGAGGATAGAGACTCTAAATGTATCTGGTGAACTGACCTACCATACGGCGACACTTCACTAGTTAAGTCCAAGGGTTCCGAAACAACGGGTCACACTAACAAAGGAATGATTAAATGTTAATCGAAATTCATTGATCAAATTAAACGGTGGTTGGTTAATATAGGAATAAGAGTTATTCCCGTATATTAATTAATTGAGATTGTCTCGATCTATCATGCAAATACTTGACATACCCTACATCGACACTTATTTATGAGATGATAGATTTTCATGGCATATTAATTCTCTTAGATTTCTAATTCATTATTCATGGTTCATGCATCATGTTTAATTTTATGCCTAAATGTTTGATAATTTTAATATGTGATGAATGAATATTAAATGCATGTTTTCTTTATTTTATTTCAGTCATGGTTTCTTCAATAATTGCCATTCTCTCTAACAATAAATTAACAGGAGAAAATTATGTCAAATGGAAAAGTAACAAGAACGTTATCCTGGTATATGAAGAGCTAAAGTTTGTCCTGGCGAAGGAGTGTTTTCCTAAGCTGACCAGAAATGCTGGCCAAGCTGTACGCGATGCCTACCAAAAAAGGATCGCGGCCAGGGATATCCGAGGTTCTTGCTGCAAAGCATGAGCCTATGTCTACATCATCTCAGATGATGGAGTCATTGTAGGGCATGTTCGGACAGCCTTCGGAGCGTCAGCGTCATGGGGCCATAGTTTCAGCGATGACTGCTAGGATGAAGGAAGAGACATCAGTCCGAGAGCACATCTTAAGGATGACGACCTATCTCAATACTACCGAAACCCATGGAGCTCGTATTGACGAGCAAAGCTAGGTGACCATGATTATGAAAAATCATCCGAAGAGTTTCCTACAGTTTAAAAGTAACTATGTTATGAACAAGGTTTCTTTTACTTTGACCCAGCTGCTCAATGAGCTCACTCATTACGAGTCCATGCTTTTTTATCCTCGTAAGCCCAATGTTGAGGCAAATATTGCCGAATCTTCTAAATCTGCAAATAACAAGAAGAAAGACACTGGTAAGGCTAAGGAAAAGCCGATGAAGAAGATCAAAAGAAGCTCTAAGGGTGCGAAGCCCAAGGGAAAATGTTTCCACTAATACAAGAACGAACATTGGAAAAGGAACTGTCCTAAATACCTTGCTGATCTGAAAGAGAAGAAGGCTATAGGTAAATACGATTTACTTGTTATTGAATCTCTATTGGTGAATGATGATAAGTCCGCATGAATTGTTGATTTTGGAGCCACTAACCATGTTTGTTCTTCTTTGCAGCTGCTTGATTCATGGAGGTACCTTGCTGAAGGTGACTACACTATGAGGGTCGGGACAAAGGATGCCGCTTCAGCAAGAGCAGTGCGAGTTTCATATTTTTTTTAAAAAATAATAGTTATTTAAATTTGAACAATGTGTTATTCATTCCTGGTTTTCGCAGGAATTTAATTTTTGTTTCCAAACTTTTGGATGATGGTTTTTCGGTTTCTTTTAATAGTAATTTGATTATTGTTGGTAGAAATGGATTTATCATATGCACAAGAAACTCAGAAAATAATTTATATGTGTTAAGACCGTTAACACATAGGTCACTGCTCAACACTGAAATTTTTAATATTGAAAAACCTAAAATAAAACGGTAAAAGATTTATCACGATGACATATATATGTGGTATCTTAGACTTAGTCATATCAGCATTGACCGGATAGATATGTTGATAAAGAACAGAGCTTTAAACTCGTTAAAGCTTGAAACTTTACCAATATGTGAATCTTGTCTAGAAGGAAAGATAATCAAGTGATTTTTTTACTGGAAAAGGTATAAGAGCCAATCAACCACTTTGGGCTAATACATTCAGACATTTGCGGACCGATGAATGTAAGAGCCCGGGGTGATTATGAATATTTCGTCTCATTTATTGATGATTATTCTAGATATGTGTATGTTTACCTAATGCAACACAAGTCAGATACCTTTGAAAAGTTCAAAGAATATCGTGCTGAGGTTGAGAACCAATTAGGTAAGACGATTAAACTCTATGATCCGATCGTGGAGAGGAATACCTTGACAGAGATTTCTAGGAATTCCTAGTTGAGCATGAGATAATATCACAACTCACAGCACCTGGAACACCACAATAAAATGGTGTTGCAGAGAGGAGAAATCAGACTCTACTATACATGATAAGATATATGGTTAGTTATAGTTCACTACCTAGTTCGTTTTGGGGGTATGCATTACAAACTGTAATATATATCCTAAATGTAGTTCCATCTAAGTCTGTTCCTAAGACTCATTTAGAGTTGTGGAGTGGTCATAAAATTAGTTTATGATATTTCCGTATATGGGGGTGTCTAACACATGTGTTGAAGAATAAGACTACTCAGTTGGAGCTATGTTCACATGTGTGCTTATTTATAGGCTATCCTAATGAGACTAGATGTGGATTCATTTATAGTCCTGAAGATAACAAAGTGTTTGTGTCGACAAACGTTATGTTTATAGAGGAGGAATATATGAGGGAGTTCAAACCTCGTAGTAAAGTGTTACTCGAAGAGTTACTTACTGGTTCGACAAACGCACCATCGTCAACAACAGTTGACAAACACATAACACCTTCAATATTTGAGCGTCAGATGTAAGTTTCTCAGAATGATCTGCCACCTAAACGCAGTGGGAAGGTTGTACGAAACCCGATCGCAATCTAGAAGTTAGATAGGCATAAGTTGTTGTTTCCAACGATGGTGTAAATGATCCATTGACCTATCGTAGTGCAATGAATGATTCTGATAAAGAAGAATGGCTCAAAACCATGAATCTCGAGATGAAGTCTATGTACTCCAACTCAGTCTGAGAACTTGTAGACGAACCTGAAAGGGTAAAACTCATAGGTTGTAAGTGGATCTACAAGAGAAAGAATGGAGCAAATAGGAAGGTACATATCTTCAAGGCTAGGCTAGTGGCCAAGGGTTATACCTAGAAAGAGGTAGTTGACTATGAGGAAACTTTCTTGCCAGTAGCCATGCTCAAATCCATCTGCACTCTACTATGACTATGAGTTTTGGCAAATGGATGTCAAGACTGCATTCTTGAATGGAAATCTTAATGAGTGTATTTATATGGTACAACCAGAGGGTTCATAGCCCAATGTAAAGAGCAAAAAGTTTACAAGCTGCAAAGGTCCATTTATGGACTCAAGCATTCGTCTCGATCTTGGAACATAAGATTTGATACCATGATCAAGTTTTATGATTTTGAGCAAAATGTTAATGCGCCTTTGGTATACAAGCGCGTCATTGACGGGAATGTGGTTTTTCTCATTTTGTACGTCGATGATATTTTACTCATTAGGAATGATGTAAAGATATCATCGGGCGTGAAAACCTTGCTAGCTAACCAATTCTAAATGAAAGATTTGAGAGAGCCAGTTGTGTCATTGGGATCCATATTCTTCGGGATAGTAAGAAACGACTGTTAGCTATGTCTCAGGCATCATATATCTGATAAATGGTAATTATATCACTATTTCCCACTTATTTAACCTAATATTTTGTATAGTTTCTTGAGTTTTGTGAATATTTTGATGTGTGTTTTGTGTTACTTTGTAGATAAATAAAGTTTCAGGACATTCTGGAGGTGATTTGGACCAAAACAGTGAAAATTGGACAAAAATGGCATTTTGGTAATTTGCCGCGTCGCGACGCCTAATGTGCGCCGAACAGTGCAAACGTGTGCCGAGTCCACAAGTCAGAATTTGAGAAAATTTGACTTTGCTAACGTGCGCCGTGCCACGTGTCACCATCACAACCGATCTGCTAACATGCGTCGTGCCACGTGTCATCATCCTACGGTGCCGACAGTCGCCATCGCCACGTGTCGCCACATGTCACTCCACCTGTCAGCCATGTCATCGTCCACATCACAGGTTGACCTAGTCAAAATGCCACGTCATCATCAACCAATCACAGTGTGCCACGTGTCGCAATTCTATGGTGCCGACAGTCCCTTTCGCCATGTCAATGCCACGTCAGCATCTATTATTGGCTCACTTATCCGAAATAGGCACGTGGCGGATAAGAATCTGAGCCGACCAATCAGAAGCCGCCACGTGTCGCAATAATTGAGATCTCAGCCGCCTTGCCACGTGTCGCCTTATCTCCTTATCCAGAATCGCCACGTGTCATCACCTCAGCAAGCCACGTCAAAAGAGGCTGGCGTCGCGACGCCCAGAGCTTATCCGCGACTATAAATTGAGCTCGAGGTTTCAATTTCAAATATATCATTCTCTCTTAATTCTCTGATGTAAATATGAAGTTCTCTTCTTAATTTCTTTTAAATTTTAGTTTTGTAATTAATTTTAATTACGTTCTGTAATAATAGTAATTTACTTTTTATAGTTTTTACTATTCACCATGATGAGGTAACTTCCCCCTGCTAGGGTGAAAGGTAATTCTTTTACTGTTGCTATTTAGATTAATCTCCATTAAATATAATATATTCACTATTTAAAATTTGACTTAAAAAGGATACCGCCAGATTGGTCGGTTGGTAATTCATTTTAATCTGGTTTAAACCTGACTAATCAAGGATACCGCCAGAATGGTCGGTTGGTAATTAAATTTTCTTACCGCCTATAAGGCAGGTTTATTTTGATTCCGCCTTTATGGCTGGTTGGACTTAATTTGACTTAATCAGGTTACCGCCTATATGGACGGTTGGTAAAATAATCACAAGTTAATATATTATATTAAGGGAGATATCTAAATAGTAAATATTAAAAGTTGATCATTTTACCGTAGCATTTTATTTTATTATAATTTACTTTTCAGCTTTTACTTTACCGCAATTACTTTTCAGCATTTTTACTTTATGTCTTTTACTTTCAAGTTTTTACTAGCCCTAGTTATGTGTTGTAACTAAATTAGTTATCTGGGGTTGTGATGACTTTTAATATCACCGGTTTATAATGGGTTATTTTATAGTTTGGGTAATTTAAAGGTTTACTTTTTAAGTCTTAAGCCTAATGCGTCTTGTTAATTGGCCACTAATAAGATTGATCTGGTAAATCTAAAATGAACTAGACATATGGATTTTAGGTTTCAGCCTTAGACTTAATAGCCCACGATATTCCTTGAGGATAGATAACTTTGGGAACACATGATCTGGGCGACGCATGCTGTTCTAGGCTCGCGGCCTAGTCGGGAGTACAGAGTAGCCACGTGGGACTAAACCGGAGAATAATGGAGTCGCCACCTGGTGTGAACCGGGAAAATGAGATTTAAGGCCGCACTCACCCTTCGCAAGGGAAAATCTCAAACCGTTGGGTTCGGAATGGTCCCTTACTTATGTCACTTGTAATGAAAGGATTTGTGTAATAATTTAATCAAGCTTGAGTAACACTTATTTCCAAGAGTATCATGCTTCTAAATCCATATGCACAAAAATAAAACTTACACCTAAATTTACATATATTTCACATCTGAGATTGCATGCTTGAAAGTACATCAAAGTATCAACGAACATACAACTTCATTGGCATATTGTATTCACTAGCACAAGCACACACTAACCACACAAGCACACATGTGATCACTTTTCCAAGTGGTACGTGGAATTGTGTCCCAAGTATAGACCGCACTACCGTCCATTCGGAATCGGCTACAGAATTTATGTCCGGGTTTCCATCCGATATACCGCGAGAGTTGACACATCTTTCATTTTATTCCAAAGCCACAACATACAATATTTTGTAATCCATGCATATTTATCTACTCAAGGGCCACATCATGCATTTATAAACGACTCTCATGCGATAGAAACGAATAAAACAATTAAAAAGATAGATGAGAATGATAGGAAAAGTACCATCAGGTCTAACCTTTTATGTCGACTTTCGGACTCGCGTTTCACAGCCGTCGGAAGGGCTATCACTCCGTAACTCTTCCGGTTCACTGGATTAACGTCTTAGCTCACGGTTTTGCTGTTTTGGTCGCTGTTTTCACTCCGTTTTACTGCTATTTCCACGCGGTTTTCTGGTCACTGTTCAGGTGTGTTTGTTCACTGTTGGGGACTGTTTTATGCATTTTTGGAGGGTTAAGGGCTGCCGTTTTGGAAGGGTTTCGGGAGTAGTTTCTGGTCACTATTTTGAGCAGTTTTTGGTGTATGTAGCTGCTATTTTGATGGTTATTTGGGAGGTGTTTTCGGTGTGCAACGAGGGTTGGGCAGTCGGTAATTTGCGGTGAAGGGAGGCAGTTTGTTGAAGGTCAGTTGGTGTGCGAAGTTAAGCTGCTGTATTGATGGTTGTTATGCGTGGAGTTAGGGTGTGTTGAGGGGCTGTTGAAGGGGTTATTTGCGTGAAGGAGGAGCTGTTGATGGTCAGTTGGCTATGTGCTTTGTGCGCGCAGGTTGATTGAAGCTAGTGGGCTGTGCGTGTGAAAGAGGCAATGGCTTTGGTTTAGTGTTGTTTATATAGAGGAGGATTAGGGTTTGTCCTTGTCTCACAAGGAATGGATCTTGGCTTCTAATTTAGGCTTTTCAAGAATGGTATACACAAGATTGAGGGGGGACAAAATATTTTAAATTAGGAAGTTACAAGATTAGATTGGTGTTGATTAGGAATTAAATATTTTAGATTGGTAAATATATTATTTAGTTAGGAATGATTATATTTGATTAGTTTATATTAGGCATATACTTATTTTATGTTTGGTAAATATTTTATTTATTTATTTAATTTAATTAATATTTTATTTAGTTAATGTTTTAATTTAATTAATAATTATTTAATTTGGGTGTGTATTAGATTTAATTTATTTGATTTAAATTTAATTTGTTTTATTTAATTTGAATTGGAATTAATTTAATTGGATTTGATTTGTGAATTTAACTTAATTAAGATTTCAATTCAATTTAGTTATTTTAATTTCATTTCAATTAATTATTTAGTTTAATTTTAATTCAATTAGCTTTAATTAAATTTAATTTCACCTTAATTCGTTTAAATTTGGTTTAATTTTAAATTAGTTATTAAATTTTCAATTTTAATTTAATTAATTGGTTTCGTTTTAACTTTAATTTAATT
The DNA here is from genome assembly GCA_019454045.1 of Zanthoxylum bungeanum. NCBI lineage: Eukaryota > Viridiplantae > Streptophyta > Magnoliopsida > Sapindales > Rutaceae > Zanthoxylum > Zanthoxylum bungeanum. The sequence continues at coordinate 256,968 of SKCR01015491.1, forward strand.
TCAATTGGTTTTAATTAAAATTTGTGACATGTGTTTTAAATGTTTTAATTATTTTTAATTTGTGACATGTGTTTTAACACGGAGGTCCAACAAGCGAACCCGAAGCTAATCCAGCAAATAAAAACTAACAAAATGTTGATTCCCTTCCGACGATCGTTTCCCGCAACTTCCTCGACTAAAAAAGTAGTGCCTCCAACTGAGACTCATCATCGGGTTTCACATGCAAAAATGCAATGTCTTCAATAACCCTTTTATAAATTTCCTTACAGGATAGACATATTCCTGTCAGGCGGGGGTAGCCATAATTGGAACTTAAACTTAATGAATCCAGATAATTTGGTTGACATAGACATATGGTTCAATTGGGTTAAACTGTGTATTTGCGTCTGACCATCGACGGAGGCTTTCGCATAATTTAGTGTTCCAGGTTAGTAAACCGATTTATTACACAAACATGAAATAACCACTTCATCTTTTAAAAGATATTAGAAAGATTCACAACCCTAGATATTTTTTAATCTTGAATTTTCTTAGACCTACTTTTGTGCAATTTTATTTACTTGTTTTTAAATTTAGAATCATCACTATTTCAAATCAATCAATCAAACTGTTAGATACTAGTAATCATTTGACCTCATAAAATTAATAGATTAGGTATTAAGTCCTCGTGGGATCGATACTTTTTATATTACTTGAACGATATGTACGCTTGCGTTATACATGTGTGGTTACGCCGGTCAATATCGAAAAGTTCCTTGCGCGATTTGGGATGCAGAATTTCAAGAAATGAAAGAGTTTAGTAAATGAGACATATCTCATAAGCCTCAATAGTTGGTAGTCTCATGTAGAGGTTGCCGTCGGTTCGGTTCAGTTCTAAATCGGAACCGAACCGAACAATTATCGGTTCCACGTGTGTGGAACTGGAACCGAACTGTTCGGTTCCGGTTCCTATTCCATTTGTTTTTTTTTTTTGCTTTATTGAAAATAAAAAATTGAGATTAATAAAATAATATAATTTAAAATTATGAATTTGAATTTATAATAAACTTACATTACATAATTACATTAAATTACAATAAAATTCTTATCTAAAAAAATTAAAAATAAATTAAAGAGCTTGAACTTAAATTTTTAAAAACTTAAGTTGCCTACGTATCTTCCATGGGTGAGAGGAATCAAAGCTCACGTAGATCCATTACATTTTAAAGATATTTCCCCCATTGTAATTTTACAATTATTTAAATATTTAATTATCAATCATCATTCGTGCCTGTTGATCCTTCAGTTCCAATTTCGCTTGCACTTGCAGATGCATTATCGAACAAGTCTTTAAATTCATCAGGGGCACCTTGTTGTTGCCTCAGATCATATCGGGTCCAATCATCCACACGTGTTGTTGCTTCTAGAGTGCTCAGATGTAATGAAGACCGTCTGACTTCTAATATATTGCCTCCGATGCTAAAGGCTTGCTCAACCGCAACGGTGGAAACAAGTGCTGCCAATATCTCTTTAGCAATAATTGATAATACATGTTATATATTTTGATGTCGGTTCCACCATTCAAGGATTTGAAAATTTTTACTAACTAATTATTCAGTTGAAAACTCAAAATTTGTAGATAAATAATTATCTAATTCCGGGTTATTAGTCGTGTTATCCATATATTTTTTATTTCGTTGTAATAACCAACGATCACCTGCACTAAGTCTAGATTCCATTACGGTCGTTTCGCTACTACTAGATTGTCCTACTGATTGCAAGTTATATCTTCTAACATAATCATTAAATAATTATATTAAATCAATTTGTATTTTAGCTATTATTCTTGTAATACCAATTTCATCTGATATTCCTAAATATCCATAGTAAGCGGGTAAAGCACTATTCAAACCTTCTAATTTAAATCTAAGATCAAAAACAGCAACAATAAGATAAAGTAAAAGAATGTCTCTAAAATAATTCAACCATTTTCGTTTCATAACATTAATTGCTTCAAACAAAACAATATCATTAGGATCACCACTATCAACATGCTCATCGAGAGTTCTAACCATATTCAAACTTTCAAGAATAAATAAATGTGATGTAGGATAATAAACTTCGCTAAAAATTTGTGTAACATCATTAAACACTTTTAAAATCTCTAAATTTTTTTCACAAACTTACCATTGACTAGGAAAAAGTGTGATATGTTGAACATTTTGAGAAAAAAAACTACATAATGCATCTTTGTATTGCAAAGCTTGACATAAAAGAAAATAAGTTGAATTCCAACGTGTTGGAACATCTCGTGAAAATTTTATCGGTTTAATACCATTAAATTTACAAAACTTGGTCCATTCTCTCCTAATTTGAGAATATGACCAAATACAATTAAGTGTTTTTTAATAGGCTCAATGAAATGTGATAATTTTTCCAAACCATCTTGAAAACATAAATTAAGGACATGACATGTGCAACGAACATGAAAAAAATGACCCTCTAAATTTGGTTTGCATATTTGTATTAAATCATTGATTAATGCAGTATTTGTAGATGCATTATCAAATCCAAATGTTAAAATTTTACCTAATAAACCATATTCATCAAAAATTACTTTAATCATTCTATAAATATTTTGAGTAGTATGTTGTTCATCAAAAACTCTAAATGCAATAAGTCATTTTTGCATGTTCCATGATGCATCAATCCAATGACAAGTCACACCCATGTATGAGTGTGTTCGCCAATGGTCACTCCAAATATCAGAACAAAAAGATAGACGTCCTTTAATATCTCTAAATGTTTCATTTAAAATAATTTTATCATCTTTGTATAATTTAAAATTTTGACGTTTTGTTGTATTTCTAGTCATTCTACATGCAGCAGGATTTAAAGCATTTTGAACGTAATTCGTAAAAATAATTTTTTCACCAAAACTTAAAGAAAGATGTGTCATACAAGTTAATTTAGCAAATTCTTCTATATTTTTAGCATCAGAATATTTAAATAAATCTAAAGCACTCGTACATCTACTAGATGATGTGTACCTGGCCATTTGAGTTTGTTTCGTATCAAGTCCAAGTTCAACCAGATGATGTCTTTCTAGGTGCTTGATCATATTACCATATCCACCAGAAAATTTATAAGAAACCCCACAATGGTTACATACTGCTCTTGAACCTTCATCAACAACGTCTAAATGAAAATGAATTTTGAAAACATCCGAGGAACGAGACTTAACTTCTCTTCTCCGTGAATCGATACTAGGGCCGCTCTCTTGGGTTGGCACATTTGACATTGTGTTCTCATATGAGCTTGCCATTAGAGAATTAAGAATAATAAATTGTAATTTGTAAATGAGAGAATTGAGAATAAGAGAATTGTAAGAATTGAGAGAATTGAGAATTGAGAAATTGGTGTGTTGAAATAATGAAAAATCACCCATATTTATAAATTTATAGAATATTTTGTGATACCTAAACTGCCCCTAAATTATTAGGGGTAATTTGGGAAATCCCAAATTATTGTTTTTTGACGTTGGGGCAGAGAGTCGTTGCTCCATACCCCCCAGCCCAATGGCTACTAGTCGTTGGGCTGGCGCTGGCCCCCAAATGGCTAGTAGCCGTTAGGGGGAACGTTGGAACCCTAGGGTTCCATCCGGTTCCAACCGGTTCGGTTAGGGTAAGAACCGTAACTGAACCGGTTCGGTTTCAGTTCCGAAATGGAACCTTGGCCGGGTCTAGTCTCATGTATGTCATGTTATGTACGAGACCATACATCTGTTTTGCACTGAGAGTAGTCAGTACGTTTTAGTTTAACCCATGATTAGATCATTGGGTGACTGTGAAACATATTCTTAAGTATCTTAAGAGAACGAGAAATTATATTCTTGTATATTCTGGTGAGGATATAATCTTCAGGGGATATACATATACTGATTTTCAGACATATGTTGATTCTAGGAAATCAACATCTGAATTAGCGTTTACCCTGAGTGGTGGGGCCATTGTGTGGAGGAGTATAAATCAGTCTTGTATTGCTGACTCCACCATGAAGGCTGAGTATGTAGCAGCTTGCGAAGCAGCTAAGGAAGCAGTTTGACTCCATGAGTTCTTGGGAGATCTGGAAGTTGTTCCACATATGGATAAACCACTCACACTTTATTGCGATAATAGTGGTGCAGTGGCAAATTCCAAAAAACCAAGAAGCCATAAGAGAAGAAATCATATAGAGAGAAAATATAATCTCATCAAGGAGATAATGTAGAGATGAGACGTTACTATTACGAAAATTACATCCGCAGAGAACCTGGATGATCCGTTCACAAAGACATTGTCAGTTAAAGTATTTGAAAGTCATCTAGATAGTCTAAGATTAAGTGACATGTCTCATTTGCTATAGTGCAAGTGGGATATTGTTGAGATATATGGCCTAGAACTTCATGTAATGTAAACATAATTATATTCTATGAAATAAAATGATACATTATTCATATATCAAAGTGTTTGTTTAATATCGCATATTGTAAATTATCTTGTTTACCCTTGATTACTCATGTGCCTTCAAATTTAGTGTATGAGTGTCATATACAAGAGGATTTACATGTGAAGTTAGTAATCTAAAATAGTCCATAAATAGTAAATAAAGCGAGTACTTTGTTTGTGGTTTATCTATAACCACGGTTCATTCTATAAATGTATGGCAACCTTGATCCAGGATTGTCCATGTGGAGACATGAGAATGAAGGCATCTTATATGATGTGATCATATAAGACTGTACCTAGATAGAAATGAGTTTATTATAATATCTGTTAAATAAAAAAAATTCATTTTGATCTACTAGATGGTTATAAATGGATTGATCTTAATCCTGAACGAACTCTTGCATGGCAGGCTGTCTCTTGATTTACAAAGGTGAGATTAGTGTAGCAATCACGACCAATAGCTACGTACTTTAGGGACATGGTTTGGTGTGTAGCTGGAGACGTTTTATATACTTATGAAGTTCACTCCTTCTTGCGAGAAGTAGAAGTGTATTTTCCTTAAGGGTTGATTCGATACTTGAACGGTTAGAGCGCTCGGGTATTTCTATTATGAAAATAATGATTAACATTCATAATGGTTATGAATAAATCGTTCATTAGAGAATCAATGGTATTTAAGGTAAAAATAATTAGAGGGGTATAACAGACATTATGACCAAGCTCTAATTATGAGATACTTGTGAAGAGCCAATCCATATGTAATGATTATATCGATGGACACCGACGTGGTTCGACATGAATATATCTATCTGCGACAATGAGAGTGCAGCTTCAGGTTTTTAGTGGAATAACCTGAAGTTAATAACTCGTAATATTTAATTAAGAGCTTAATGAATATTTCGGGATTATTAGAGCTCGGAACCGTGGGTCCATTTGGTCCTCATGTTATCTCGATATACTGTAGCAGGTTAAATATAATTGGATAGTCCAATTATATACTCACATATGTATAATTTATATATTAATAATATTATTTTGTCACACTTGAAACTATATATTAAGTTTAGTATATGGTTTTTAATAATTATATGATAATTATTAATTACATGTTATTAAGTTATATTATATATATAATTTAATAAATTTTTAATTTTTGAATTTTTGAATTTTTGAATTTCCAAAAAATAGTGTTTAGAAACCCTTGTTTGGTTTTGGTAGTTACACCTTTTAATAGGTGATAACTTTTTCATTTTTGTAATATCTAATGTCTTTATGGAAGTAAATTTTATGTTACAAAAATTTTAAAAATTCCCTAGGGTGGCCGATTCTTACACTAATGGGGATGGGAAAAAGTTTTATTTTATTTTGGAAATAAAACCATAAGTATATAAAGAAAATGTGATTTTCTTTTTGCCTAATGAATCTCATTCTAACCCTAGCCACCATCTCTTGTTCTTGGTATTCTCTCAGGAGTTGAGAAAATGAAAAAAGAATAACCAAAAGAATAACTTGTGTGACATTTTCATCTCTAAAGAGTTTAGAGATTTGTTTATGAGTATAGCCCACTCCATTTTCTGTTGGTAACGAGACATAGCACGAAAGGCTATTTGGAGTCGATCAAAAACTCATCATCTTCTCCTTCTAATACACCACATGGAAATGAGTAATTTTCTGCTCACTGCCGCACATAAAAGTTATGTAACGGGGCTCGATTTGATTTGTTTTTTATCCAGAAATTTTGGAGAATATTTATTGGTGTTTTAGGACTGTGTTGGAGCTGTTTTTAACTGAAAAATATGACCAGAAACTCAGTTTCTGTTCACACAAATCAGGGTTGATTTGGACAGTGAGCTGGGCGCATTTACGGTCCAAAACAGTCCAGATATGATCCGTTGTTCTGGGGCTGTTCGAGGGACGTTCCAGGGATGAAATGTTTTTCAAAACAGAAGCAAGATTTTAGTGGAAGGGCTGGTAACATTCGGCCAGAAGAAGAGAAGGGCAGGAAAAATTTTATAGTCCGATCGCGGGTGCCTAATGTGATTCCGATTCGCTAGGAAAGTGGTTCCTACAGCCAAAAGGTTGGAATGATGGGTTTCTGCTGGCATGAGGTAATTGAGTCAGACTCTAGAGTGACTGTTTTCTGAGTGGTTGAGGAAAATGAGCATGAGGCGATGATAGCATGGTGACATGAGTTGACGTCATGAGTTGGTAGAATAGTGGATTTGGAAGTTTATATAAATGGATTGAAGTCACAGATTCAAGGGTTAGCAGTTTTCAGACCTCACTACTAGTAAAAAAGCAAGAGTTTCTAAACTAGTGATAGAGAGAGAAAGTTGATCGGTACCCGACCACTTGAGAGGTTTGTAACGACCTAGGCTAAGACCCGTAGTGTTTTACACTCTCTTGTAAGCCTACCACAACACCTATAACCTTGGTCCATCTTGACCTCAAACAAGTAATATAAACATCATATTTTCTCCCGTGAACGTAGGTTGGAGCCATCCTCCGCCGAACCACGTAAATCTATGTAATTTTCTTGTTTACTTACCAAGTTTGTTTTGGGTTCCCTACTAATCAAACAAATTCACTACTTGGAGGAGGTTCGTTTGAGGGGTCGATTTCCAAAATTGCAATTTGAACGAAAAACAGTCGTCAACAAGTAATAACTTAATAAACCGTGAACGAGATATAAACATGATTTTAGTTTCATTTAATTACCTTATAGTAGGTGACATTGAGTTGTCATAAATTTTAGGATAGTGCTCTATATATATGTCATATTATATGTTTAAAATTGAACCTGCATTAGAGTCAAATGGATTCATACGGTAAAAAAGGCTAAATCAATACAAATAATTCTAAAATAAGAAGCAAGTAAATGTTTTTTGTTGTTGTTATTACTACAGAAACTAAGCTTACATTTAATTTGAGGCATAATATGTATATATAAATTCACTGTAATGTTACAAACCCAGCAGCAGTAGAGCAATTCTTCAAAATAAGCAGCAGACATGAGTTCAAGCACAAGTTTTCCAAGTTTTATCGTAGCTAGCATTCTTATTATATATTATTGATAACTCCAGTACGAGCTCAAAGAAAACTTTTTAATGTGATGGAATACGGTGCTAATCCTGATTAAAAAACGGATAACACTCAGGTACAGTTTATGGATCTACCATTACTGACATGGTCAGTTGGCAAAGCGCGATCAGGGTTTTTATCACTAATTTTTATTAAAATATCTCTTATAAATTAATGAAAATTTTTTATTGACTCATAATTTTGATTATGCTATTGTTCATGGCCGATTTTAATATCATCAAATTTAATAATATTATAATAAAAAAGATTAAAATCCTTAACCAATAGTTAATTTTTTTTAAAAAAAATGGGATTATAGGTAGACATGGCCGGCGGTTCGAATCCGGTTCGGAACCGAACCGAACCGGCCGGTTCCCGGTTCCACAAGTGTGGAACTGGAACCGTGAACCGAACCGGAAGGTTCCGGTTCTGGTTCGAACCTTTTTTTAATTATATAAAAATTCGAAAATAATTTAAAATAAATTAGATTAATTTAATAAATAAATAAAATTATTAAATTAAAGAGCTTGAACTTAAATTTTAAAAAATTTAAGTTGCCTACGTATCCTCCAGGGGTAAGAGGAATCAAAGTTCACGTAGTTCCATTACAATTTTAAGATATTTCCCCTTTGGAAATTTACAATTTTGTAATTATCAATCATCATTATCAGTTAATCATTCAACTCCGGTTCCGCTTGCACTTGTTGTTGCAAATGCATTATCGAACAAGTCTTCAAAATCATCGGGGGCATCTTCTTGTTGTCTCAGATCAGCTCGAGTCCAATCATCCACACAAGCTGTTGCTTCTAGAGTGCTTGGATGTAATGAAGATCATCTAGCTTCCAATATATTGCCTCCCAAGCTGAAGGCTTGCTCAACCGCAACGATGGAAATAAGTGTTGCCAATATCTCTTTAGCAATAATTGATAAAACATGATATATATATATTTTGATGTCAGTTCCACCATTCAAGGATTTTAAAATTTTTACTAACTAAACTTTCAGTAGGAAACTCGAAATTTGTAGATAAATAATTATCTAATTCGGGGTTATTAGTTGTCGTATCCCTAGCTTTTTTTATTTCGTTGCAGTAATCAATGATCCCCTGCGCTAAGTCTTGTTTGAATTACTGGTTCGCTACTACTAGAATCACCTAATGTTTCTAAGTTATATCTTACAATATAATCATTAAATAACTCAATTAAATCATTTCTTAATCTCACTATTATTCTTGTAATATCAAATCATCTAATATTCCTAAATAACCATAATAAGCTTGTAAAGCACTATTCAAACCTTCTAATTTAAATTTAGGATCAAAAACAGCAGCAATAAGATAAAATAAAAGAATTTCTCTAAAATAATTCAACCATTTTACATTCATAACAGTAATGGCTTCTAACAAAACAATATCATTAGGATCGTTTCTTTCAAGATGTTCATCGAGAGTACCAACAATATTCAAACTTTCAAAAAGAAATAAATGTGCCGTAGGATAATAAACTCCGCTAAAAATTAAAGTAGCATCATTAAAAACTTTTAAAATTTCTAAAAAAATTTCACAAATATCTCATTGATTAGGAAAAAATGTGATATTTTGAACATGTTGAGAAAAAAAAACTACATAATACATTTTTGTATTGTAATGCTTGACATAAAAGAAAATAAGTTGAATTCCAATGTGTTGGAACATCTCTTGAAAATTTAATCAGTTTAATACTATTTATTTTACAAAACTTGACCCATTCTCTCATAACTTGAGAATATGACCAAATACAATTAAGTGTCGTCTTAATATGATCAATGAAATGTGATAATTTTTACAGACCATCTTGAACACATAAGTTAAGGACATGACATGTGCAACGAATATGAAAAAACCGACCCCCTAAATTTGGTTGACATATTTCTTTTAAATCATTGATGGATGCAGTATTTGCAGATGCATTATCAAATCCAATTGTTAAAATTTTATCTACTAAACCATATTCATCAAAAATTACATTCATCATTTTATAAATATTTTGTGCAGTATGTTGGTCATCAAAAACTCTAAATGCAATAAGTCGTTTTTGCATGGTAAATGATGCATCAATCCAATGACAAGTCACACCCATGTATGAGTGTGTTCGCCAATGGTCACTCCAAATATCAGAACATATAGAAATACGACCTTTAATACCTTTAAATATTCATTTAAAATAATTTTATCATCTTTGTATAATTTAAAAATATGTCGTTTTGTTGTGTTTCGAGTCATTCTACATGCAGCAAGATTTAAAGCATTATGCACGTAATTAGTAAAATGAAGTTTTTCACCAAAGCTTAAAGAAAGGTGTGTCATACAAGTTAATTTCGTAAATTCTTCTCTATTTTTTGCATCAGAATATTTAAATAAATCTACAGCACTTGTACCTCTACTAGATGATGCGTACCTGGCAATTTCAGTTTGCGTCGTATCAAGTCCAAGTTCAACCGCATGATGTCTTTCCAGGTGCTTGATCATATTGTCGTATCCACCAGAAAATTTGTAGGAAACCCCACAATGGTTGCAAACTGCTCTTGAACTTTCATCGTCTTGGTCTAAATGAAAATGAATTTTGAAAACATCCGAGGAACGAGACTTAACTTCTCTTCTCCGTGATTGTGAACCGACACTATGGCCGCTTTCTTGGGTTGACATATTTGACATTATGTTCTCAGATGAGCTTGCCATTTTTTGTTTAAGAAATAAGTAAGAAGAATAAGAAAATTGAGAATAATAATAACTAATTGAGAATAAGAGAATTTTAGGAATTGAGAGAGTTGAGAAATTGATGTGTTGAAATAATGAAAAATGACTCATATTTATAGAATTTTAGAATTTTTTTTTATACCGAAAATGCCCCTAAATATAACCGTTTTATTACCGTTATAGGTGGGGCTGGAACGACCCTATTCGTGTTATATTTTTGTTTTACGTATTTGCATGCATGTACTGCAGGAAAAATTATATGTGTGAGACCCAACTGCTATGAGAGAGATGACATATACACCCGAAATATGATATACCGCGTCTTACAAAGCATGCAAAGCAGCTTGTGAATCTACGGTGGAAAAGTGATCAATGTGATTGTGATTCCGAAAAGTACATTATTGTTGGGCCCAATTGTATTTAAGGGCGAATGCAAGGGCCCAATCACTTTTCAAATACAAGGGACCCTCAAGGCTCGTACTGATAAAGAATCTTCGATATCTTGATCAACTGAATATCAACGGTGGTGGTTTGCTTGACGGCCAAGGTCCCTCTGCTTGGCCCTACAACAATTGCAGTAAAGATCCAACTTGCCGGTCTCTTCCCGTTGTGAGTTTTTTGTTCCTTCAATTTTTATTCTAATTTCAAAAATGGAAAAATCAAACGAGTATGTTATAGTCGGGTGCAGATTAAATTTTCATATTTATTAATTGAATAGATCGGTTATAAGTAGTCTAGTATTATCATCCTCGTATTATATCCGGTTATTGACATCCCTAATTCGATGTACAAATTAAATTTGTAGAAAAAACCCACAAATGAAATTAATTTTAAATATATTGCCCCCAAGTGGTGTGATCGAGTTTTTTAAAGTAGTTCTATTTAACTTATCAGCGTGTTTTATTCAATAAAATAATATTGTTTTATAAGTTAATGAATAAACCAACTTTGTTTTATTAAGAAAAAAAAACACGGACGGGCGCCTGGACCTGATCATATATATATGTATAATTTAATTTGAAGAGGATCAATTTGCATGTTAAACTGGCACATTTATCCTCAATATTATCCTTTTTTATGTTAATGATTTAATACCAAAGATGGAAAATAAAATATTAAAAATTTATGAAAATGACCCAAGTGGTTAAAACAGTTTCTAAGAGGGACCAAATCTATTTTTTCACACAGATGGAATCCACATAGCAATTTCAAACAACATACAAATCTTCATTTGTGTATCAATGGGTCCAGGATCCCAAAACATTAACATTTCAAATGTCAAGTGTGGCCCCTGGCCATGGAATCAGCATTGGCAGCCTTGGAGGATCCCCAAATGAAGATCAAGTTAATGGAATTACAGTGCAATATTGTAACCTTACAGGTACTTCAAATGGTCTCAGGATTAAAACTTGGGCCAAATCTTACCCAAGTCTTGTCACCAATCTTACATTTGAACACATTAATGTTCAAAATGTTTCCAATCCTATAGTCATTGATCAACAATATTGTCCATATGATCGCGGGTTGTAAACATGTACTGTTTAAAGTTTTTTGTTACTTCGTTTTGAATCTTTTTAACTAAAATACTGATTCCGCCATTGCTGACTCCGTAATTTTTTTGTTATTATATGTTTTCAGCTAATTTCGCGGGTGAAGATTAGTGATGCGAAATTTAATAACAGACAGGGGACATCGAGCACGAAAGTAGCAGTAGATTTGCAATGCAGCAAAGTGAAAGTGAAACTATTGATAGGTCCCAATCAATACAGCACAACAAACACAAAAAAAAACAAAAAAACAAAAAAAAAAAACAAAGTATTCTCTTTGGGTGAGAATGAACCACAAATTCATTAATTTCTCTCATTTTTTTTTCCATTCTCTTCTTTCCAAATTAATACATCAAAGAAATAACTGAAATGAAGCTAATGGTGTCCGATTCTGCAGGAGACCCATTCTGCCACTACCCATGAATGGCAATCGTGCGACTAACTACCCTAAAACAAAAGTAAACCAACAAATACAATAAAAGAAAATGAACAGCAAATATAATAAATGAAAATGGGCTTGGCTTCTAGACATAGACGACATCAGTCCATATAACATCATTCCATATAGCATGAGTTGGGCCTCGGGGTCCGATAGGATCTTCTGGGCTTGTCATTGCCCACTCCATGAAGAGGATGCTTGTCCCCAAGCATCAGATGAGGAAACTGGTGGCGAAGGATATCCGTGGGCTCCCAGGTAGCCTCCTCGTGGGGTAGATGCTGCCAATGCACCAAGCTTTCTTCCATGAAGGTGTCGCCACGCTTAAACCAGCGTGTATCAAGTATCTGTTGAGGTTCAAGGGTTATGACGCCATCATCTGTAAGTGGAGGCAAGTCAAGTGGAGTTGTAGCCGGAGTGCCATTGTATGGTTTAAGCAAAGAGACATGGAAACACGGGGTGAATTCGAGCTGTAGGTGGCAATTGCAGGCGATATGCTACTGCTTCGATCTTCTCCAAAATAGAATAGGGTCCATAGTAGCGGCTGTATAATTTTTGATGAGCCCGTTTAAAGACTGTTTGTTGTCGATAGGGATGGAGTTTTAATAAGACTTTATCGCCAACTTCGAACTGGATATCTCTTCGCTTGGAGTCGGCTTGTTGCTTCATTCGGTTCATGGACATCTCTAAATTAAGCTTGAGTTGGTGGAGTAGCTCGTCACGATGCAGGAGCGTTTGATCCACTTCATGGACTGGGGAAAAGCCTATTGAATAGGCTGGGATAAGTGGTGGGGGGCGGTCATAAAGAGCTTGGTAAGGTGTCATTTTGGTTGAGGCGTGGTAGGTGGTATTGTACCAATACTCCGCCCAAGCGAGATAAGTACTCCATTTTCGTGGCCATTGGTGAACGAAACAACGTAAATATTGTTCAACACAGTGGTTAACAACTTCCGTTTGGCCGTCTGTTTGTGGATGGTAAGCTGAACTGAGTATGAGTTTGGAGCCAGAGAGTTTGAAGAACTCTTGCCAGAACTTGCTAATGAAGATTGGGTCACGATCACTGATAATGGAGCGTGGCATTCCATGGAGTTTGACGACCCCCTCAATGAAGTTTTCTGCAACAACTTTGGCCGTAAATGGGTGAGTTAAGGGATAAAGTGCGCAAACTTACTGAGCCTATCAATGACCACCAGAATGCTGTCTTTGCCATGAGAATTGGGCAGTCATTCAATGAAATCGAGAGTGATGTCCTCCCAAACCTGTGCAGGAATTGGTAAAGGTTGTAATAATCCCGCCAGTGCCGTGGTCTCTGGTTTATTGCGTTGACATACCTCACATTTCTGGACATACTCTTGAACAACTTTACGCATCTTTGGCCAATAAAATTGTTGCTACAATCTTTTGTAAGTTCAAAGGATACCCGAGTGCCTAATCGTGAACTTCGTACAATAATTTGATCCGTAAGGAGTGATCAGCAGATACCACAACCTTCACTTTGTAAAGTAGCAAACCATCACGCCAAGTCAAGTTGCCCTGAGGAGGATCACCAGCCTTTTTTCCCAAAAGCTGCACGTAGGAATCTGATTTAGAGGCCTCGCGGATCTGCTTCCAAATATCCACTTCTGAAAAATGAAGAGCAGCCAATAATGGGCTCTCTTACCGCCTAGATAAAGCATCTGTTACAAGGTTGTCACGACCCGGTCGGAAGATGATTTCATAATCGTACCCCAGTAATTTAGCCACCCATTTTTGCTATTCCGGGGTTGCAACACGCTGATCTAAGAAAAATTTGAGGCTTCGTTGGTCGGTTTTGATGTAGAATTTGCGGCCCAGTAAATATGGTCTCCACAATCGTATTGCTTCCACGATGGCTAGCATTTTCTTTGCATAGATTGACCAAGTCTGCTTAGTGATTCCCAAGGCTCGACTCATATAGGCAATTGGTCTATGTTGTTGAGTTAGAACAGCACCAATTTCATTCCCCGATGCATCAGTTTCGATGGTGAAAGGTTCGGTAAAATTTGGCATGGCTAGTGTGGGGGTTGATGTCATTGCGTGTTTCAAAGCCAAGAAAGTTGCTGCTGTTTCTTGATTCCATTGGAACTTCCCTTTTTTGAGGAGGTTAGGTAATGGTCGAGCTATTAATCCATACCCTGGAACAAACTTACGATAGTAGCCAGTGAGGCCTAAGAATCCACGGAGCTCGGTTATGTTGGAGGGTTTTGGCCAAGCAACTATGGCTTCAATTTTCTTTTCATCAACTTTGACTCCACGATGTGTAATTATGTGGCTCAAATACTCTAGCTCTTGTTTGCCGAATGCACATTTGCTCATCTTAACATAGAATTGGTGTTGCTGGAGTATGGCTAATGTAAGTTGGACGTGCTCCAAGTGATGCTCCCATGTCGGACTGTAAATTAAAATATCATCAAAAAATACCAAGATGAACTTCCCCAAATACGGTCTAAAAATCGAATTCATTATTGCTTGGAAGGTAGATGGTGTGTTGCACAACCCAAATGACATAACCAAGTACTCATAGTGGCCATTGTGAGTGCGGAAAGCGGGTTAGGAATGTCAGCTGGTGCGTGACTCGTATTTGGTGGTATCCTGCCTTGAGATCCAACTTAGTAAAAAAATACAGCTCTGTATAACTCATCCAGCATATCATCTACTGTTGGAATTGGGAAATGATCCTTTATGGTGGCAGCGTTTAATGCTCGGTAGTCTGTGCAAAATTGTTGTGTGCCGTCTTTTTTCTTTACTAGCAGTACTGGAGAAGAAAATGGACTGGTGCTTGGTCGAATCAACCCTGCATTGAGCATGTATTGAACCTGATTTTCAATCTCAGTTTTCTGGAAATATGCGTACCTATATGGCCTCACATTTATAGCTTCGGTTCCGTCTTTGAGTGGTATTTTGTGATTAACTTCACGTGCTGGTGGTAAGCTGGTAGGCTCGGCAAAGACATCTGAATATTCCTCCAACAATGCCTGCATGTCCGATGAGAGTTCCTCATTGTTCTGATGTCATTCGAGCTGAAAATATAAAGCAAATATAATTTATCGTTGTCGAAATTCCTTAGTGAAGCCCTACAATGTTGAGCCTTGGATCGGTGGAATTTCAATCCCCTAGAGTTTCTTAGGTTGTTGCTCCCTAATAAAGTCCATAGTTTACTTTTTCCAGTCACAAACTACGAAACCCAATGTCTCCAACCACTGAATGCCTAACACCATATATAAACCATTTAGGGGCACAAAAAAGAAATCGAGGTGGAACTCATTGCCTTGTAAATTGACCGTAAGCTTCTCATATTTCCCCTTACAAAATAATCTTTCCCCATTGGTAACTCTGACATTAAACGGTGTTGTGGGCTTCACGGGCAGTCGAAGCATTTCAGCTACTCGATCAGTGATGAAATTATGAGTGGATCCACTGTCGATTAAGGCAACCACCTCATGTGCTCCAATAATTGCCTTAATTCGCATCGTTTTCGGTACAGTCCATCCAGTTAGTGCATATAGAGTGATCTCGGGCTTCTTTATGTTGTCATCTTCCCCAATCTAGGATGTTTCCCTTGTCGTGTTTACCCATCCCATTTCCTCTGGTGTTTCATCTTCTTGTATACAGCCCTCTAGGAGCATCAATTGTGGTGCTTGACACTTGTGTCCAGGGGTGAACCTTTCATTGCAGTTGAAATAACCCTTGAGCTCTACGTTTTATGCATCTCATCCCATGACAACTATAGACAACAGAACCTGGGCAACGCTGTTTCTAGGCTCGCGGCCTGGTTGGGAAGTACGAAATAAACATGGAGTCGCGCCCCCGGGTGTGAACCGGGACAAAGATTTAAGGCCGCACTCACCCCTCGCAAGGGAAGACCTGAAACCGTTGGGTTTGGAATTGTCCCCTTACTTATGTCACTTGTGATGATATAATTTGTGCAATTAATCAACCGAGCTACTTCAATAATCATGCTCAAGGGTACTTAGATCTAACATGCTTTCATCCAAATAACTCCACGCAATAAACACAACAAGCATATTGAACCATTAAACCAAAGTAAACAAATAACTAATTAAACATAAACATAAACTAAACGAAACATCATGCATAAAGAATAAGAAAGAAACAACATGCCTAAATAACACAATCATGTTTTGGAAATTAAATAACAAGACTAAATTAAATCACGCTTAAAATAATAAATAAACGACCTAGAACTATGACATGCTCAAATACAATTTGGATGAGACGAGATATGTATATCTTAAGTGGTACATGGCATTGTATCCCGAGTGCAGACCGCACTACCGTCCATCGGAATCGGCTACGGAAATTACATCGGGTTTCCATCCGATATACCACAAAAGGGACACATGTCCCGCTCATCCAACAATCACATCATGCTTCAAACGACTCTCATGCATAATATTTTAAAATAAATGAAATAAAACGAAAGAAGATAATAAAAAAAGGGTTGCCCTCAGGTCTAACCTCTTTTGTCGTCTCTCGAAAGCGCGTTACACGGCCGTCGGAAGGGTCGATACTCCGTAACTTTCTGGTTCACTAATCCAACGTTTTTCCCGCTGTTTCACTGCTCGGGTTGCTATTTTCACTTTGTTTCGCTACTGTTTTCAAGGTATTTTCTGGTTACTATTTTAGGTTATTACGTGAGGCAGGTTTTAGGGCTTCCAAGGTGCGTTATTCTCCTTATTTCCGGGCTGGCAGTGGTGTCCCAAAGGTGCGTGAAGATGTTAGGTCATGAAGGTCAGCTAGGGTTTATGGACGTGTGGTTGGGGGTTGTGCTGATGGTCTTCTGCCGAGGTGGCTGAAATGGCGTGTGAAGAGTAGTGCAGTTTTAGGGTTTATTCTGGCGTGATCTGGTGGCAGTTGAAGGAAGATCTAAGTGTGAAGGGAGGCTAATGACGTGAATGTATGGCTAGTGGACGAAGACTAATGGCGTGTTGAAGGGGCTGCTCCTGGTCAGTGGCGATATGTAAGTGGTTGTGGCGTAGGCTGAATTGAGAGTGCACTTGAGTGTGGGCGAGAAGGGCATGCGTTGAATGGCAGTGACTTGGCTTCGTCGATGGTTACGTCGGAGAGGAAGCAGTTTGCGTGATTTTAAGGGAAGGGTCCCGTGAGTTGTATGAGAGGAGTCAGTTTTTTTTTTTTTTTTTTGTGTGCCGTGTATAGCTTAGGGTTTGAGGGGTCGGGAGAAGTGAGTGGCGTGAGGTTGAAGAGGTCTTAGATGAGTTTAGGTTTCTGGTTTTGGGGGCTCAGAAAGAGAGAGAGGCAAGAGAGGGTTCAAGAGGATTAGGGTTTGTTGTTTATATAGTAGTGCATTAGGTTTCTGCATGAGTTTATTGTTTGAAGGAAAGAAATCATGTAAATGGGAATGGATTTAAATGGTGAGTGAATCATTTAATTTGATTTTAATTTGGAAGTGATTTAATTTAATTTGGAATTTAATTTAATAGATTTTAATTTAATTTAATTGGTTTTAAATTAATTGGCTTTAATTTTAATTTGTGAGATGTGTTTTAAATGTTTTAATTATTTTTTGATGTGATTTAATGGGTTTGGTGTGTTTTAAACAGAGATCCAACAAGCGAAACAAGCGAGTAAATCTGACAAAATACTAACTCCCAACTTTCCCTTCCAACGTCTGTTTCCCGCGGCTTTCACAACTAAAGAGGTAGTGTCCTCCATACGAGATTCATCATCGGGACTTATATGCAAAAATGCAGTGCCTACAACAACCTTTTGATTACTGCTTGTAGGGAACCCATGGGAGGAGTGGTGTTACTTACAGGAAAGAAGCTCGTAAGGTATTTGGCCGTGTGAATCGCCTCTGTCTCGCAAGTTGATCGTCCCTCATTTTGACAAACTAACTGCCTCTTTCACAAATTGAGGCTTGAACATTCTGATTCTGTCAGCCACCTCTGGCTTCAAGCTCTCATGAATGTTTCCACGAGAGCCTTTTGGGTCATCACGAACTCTTCCCAACGTTCAAAAATTCAGTTCAAACTTCCCTTGATGCGTTCACAGTTCCGTCTGTGTACAATCATAAGGGATAGTCACAAGTCGTGCTCACTCGTCGAAGTCTTCAGAATCAGGGGCCCAAATCGAGCCTTACTTCTTCTTCGAAGGCTTCCCACGAGATAATTCTCTGTCCTTCAGCGCGTGCTTTTCGAAACCACTGCCACCATTGATTCGCCTCGCCTTCGAGATGGAATGAAGCTAGACAATCTTTGATCTTCGGCCATCTCTTGAAACTCAAAGAATTGGTCCACGCGATTGAGCCATTCCGTCGGGATCTCCAGAATGTCGGTCGGGAATTCCAGCTTTGCAAACTTGGAAGAAAATGGTCGAATGTTTTCGCCGGTATCTCGGTCTGTTCGGTGGGATCCTTCACGGTGACAATTATTATGGTTGGGTGGTCCTCTGTTTCAAATGAATGCTTCAGATAGTCTTGCAATGGTTTCTTCTAGTCGTTGGATCTTGTCAGTGATTCCCACCTCCATTCGCTGCATTCCATCTTGAACTCTTCCAAGCCCCTCATCTAGAAGCTCGATCTGTTCTTTGTTTTATGAACCTGCTCTTATACCAATGATAGGTCCCAATCAGTACAGCACAACAAACACAAAAAAAAAAGTATTTGCTTTGGGTGAGAATGAACCACAAATTCATTAATTTCTCTCATTTTTTCCATTCTCTTCTTTCCAAATTAATACATCAAAGAAACAACTGAAATGAAGCTAATGGTGTTCAATTCTGCAGGAGACCCATTCTGCCACTACCCATGAATGGCAATCGTGTGACTAACTGCCCTAAAACAAAAGTTAAACCAGCAAATGCAATAAAGAAAATGAACAGCAAATACATAAATGAAAATGGGCTTGGCTTCTAGACATAGACGACACCAGTCTATATAACATCAGTCCATATAGCGTGAGTTGGGCCTCGGGATCCGATAGGATCTTCTGGGCTTATCAACCATGTGATAAAATTGAGCTAAGGGATATTAATATGGCTTTCATGGAGCTGCTTATGGCAGACAAAAATCCTCTCATGCATATAAAAAAGATTAATTCTTCAACTTTGTTTCCCATCTCATTCAATTTCCCTTGATTGCTTGAGGAGATTTATAAAGTAATTATGAACAATTTATGCAAGCAAAAGTATATCTAGCGAATGAAAATTTTGATTAGTTTTGGATTATGCATGTTTGATTGAGATAAATATTCTCTTGATCAATTTTGAGCTTGTATTTGAATAAATATATTGTGAACGAAATAAAACAAATTAAAGGAATAGATTTTAGCAATATATGAGAAATATCTACACGTGGTAAAGAGAATATTCCTTAAAGTTTGTGTTAAAGTTTTGGTAAATTTGTATCAAGAGTGTCAT